>SPJY01037268.1:2657439-2828220 GCA_005191435.1 Raddia distichophylla | reverse complement strand
CTTAAAAACGAGCAACAATCCTCCCTTCAAGCTCGATCGAGAAACAATCAAACAATGCACACCTTGTCGTCGACGTAGGAGGCCCAGAAGCGGGCAATGGCGCGGTCGTAGGGGTCGCCGGTGAGGAAGGGTGAGCCCGTCGAGCTCCAGACCTCGTCGACGTACTGCACGATGATCTGCGAGTCGCAGATAGGCTTGCCGTCGTTGATTAGCACGGGCACCTTCTTGTGCACGGGGTTGGAGGTGAGGAGGAGCTCGCTCTTGTTGGAGAGGTCCTCCTCGATGTTCTCGTAGCTCAAGCCCTTCATGGCGAGCGCCATGCGTACGCGGATCGCGAATGGGCTCAACGCCGTGCCGAGCAGCTTCAGATCTCCTCCTCTTGCCATTGTTTTCTTCTCTAGCTCGCTCGCACTTGCTCTAGCTACGGTGTTGGCCTGCTGTGCTCTTGTGTGTCGTCTGTGCAACATTGGCTTCACACGTTGAGAGTTTATATAGCAACTCAACGGGAATTGTTCTAGTAGTATTGCCTACTACGTGGGTCAATGTTGGGTGCATCACCAATGACGCACCCTCCGATCGAACCAGAGAAATTACTGCATACTTTTGGGCAAATTTTTAGCTCACCGTCAAACGCAAAAGGCTACTTTTATCGATTAAGAGGCGTGCAGGTGGAAAAAACCTGGGAAAGATGGCGAGCCCTCACGCCCCCTGCCCCGAGCCACCACCCACCCGGGCGGCGCCGCCCCCCTACCCGCCATCCAGCCAGCCTTCCACCCAGCCGTTGCAGCTCCTCCGTCCGTCCCCCTCGCCGCTCCAGGGATCTGCTGATGCAGGCTCCTCAGCAGCTGCTCAGATCTCGCTGGACAGGTGGGCTCCCTCTCCCAGATCGCCTTTCCCGCATCCCTCACCAGCACCCGCAGGTACAGATCCGGTCGCTTCGAAGGCTAAGCTTCAAGATCTTAGGAGCCAATCCGCTGCAGGGCAAGCACTTTCCTCCGATTTCGCCGGTACTTTTGCAGGGACTCGTCTCGCCTCACAGGTTGTCAGAACAGAAAATAAGGGCAAGGCCATTCAAGGCTCTGAAGAAGCTGATGGAGGTGGTTGGCAGGTGGTAGCTCCTCGCAGGAAGCAGGTGAAAGTAAATGCCGGAGTTACCGCCCGCGGATCTGTCTCAGATTTCAAATCCCTACTTCAGAAGGAGGCCCGGGGTAAGTGTTTCAGGTGCCTCTCCTCATCCCACTTCGTCGCCAATTGCTCCGCCCCGCCCCGTTGTTTGATCTGCAGGGAGTCTGGACATAGGGCGCGTTTCTGCCGCTTTCGTCAGCATAGATCGGTTCCCCCGTCCAGTAAGGGCTCCGGTGCTGCTGCGCCTAAGATGGAGGATCTGCCGGGTGCACCTGCGTCCCGACCTTGCTTCGCCCACAGGTACACTTCCTTCGAAGTTCGAGGCACAGAGCTTGAGGATATCTATGCTGAGCGAGCTCTTCTCGCCATTATCCTTGAGAGGAATGAGACTCCCACCAACCAGGTTTAGAAGGCCTTCGAGCAGAAATTTAGGTTGACAAATCAAAGGTTTTTCGTGCAGCGACATTCCACCAATAGCTTCTTTGTCATGTGTGATTGCAAAGAACTTAGGGATTACCTCCTCCGTCGTCCTAGCTTGCTTGTTGCAGGTCTTAATTTCAAAATGAGGCCTTGGACCCGTTTCCTTTCGGCCGAATCTTTGATGGCTAGATTTAAGGTGCGACTGTGTATTGAAGGCATCCCTAAGCATGCGTGGTCGTCTGCAGCTGTAGCACCTATTCTAGCTCCGTCAGGTTTTCTCCTCCAGGAACTGGACACGCCAAGAGTAGAAAAGGAAGAGCCTTGCGTCTGTGCTTGGATCTGGACAGACGATGCAAATTGTGTCCCCAAGGAGGCCTCGCTTCTGCTTGAGGAGCCTAGAATTGGAGCTGAGAGAGTCGATCTTCCACCTCGCACTCTTTCACACAGATTGATCATTCATGTGGACCAGGTCTGGGACTTTGATCCACCAGGCAGGAACTTCGAAGGACCGTTTTCCAGCCCAGGAAGCTGTGTTAGCGGACTGCTCACCCCGTTGTCTGTCTCTTCCTCTGAGGATGGCTCAGCTGTGCGCAAGCTTTCTCTAGGTCTGGTGGATGGTCCGCCCGAGCAGCAGGCGCCGGTGCGCAACAGACTCGGCGCCCGAAACTGGAATGAAGACGATGACAGCCCCCCACCACCACCACCGCCGTCCTCCCGGCCATCACGACAACGCCCTTCTGGATGGGACGTCCAACCTCCTGAGGTGAATCAGGTACATGGTGCTTCCTCGTCCTCAACAGGTACCAGGCGGTCCTACTTCTCTGGAGGACGTCGTCGCGCGAGCTCGGCTGAACCGGTGTTGAAGGGGCCAGAAGGCGACTTTGTTCATGGTTCTTCCTCTTCACCAGGCATCATCTCTTCCTGCTCGCCCGGTGCAGTACCAAGCTTTGTTGATCCACTAGATCTAGCTCACAAAGCCTTTTCTCCAATAGAGGTCACACCCCCTGATCCGATGCGGGACGAGGCGTTCTTCTGCACGCCCCCCGTTTTAGCTCCTACAAGGGACGAGGCCATCCCCTGCATGGCCACCGCCCCTGCTTCTTCAAAGGACGACGTCACAGGTCCGGTTACGGAACCATTGCAGACACAAGATCTCAGGCATCCTGGCGACTCCGTGACCACTGCCGTTCCTAAAAGACTTTACACCGAAGTGGTTTGTGCAACCCCGGAGGCCATTCTACCCTGCCCTCCACCACAGACAACTCGCCCAACGTGGAGGAGCCCACGACTCGCAAGCAAAGTCCAAGCGAAGCAAATGACCGTTGTTGAGCGGGCCCAACAGGTTCTTGCAAAGAAATTGGGAGTGGTTTGCGGCGACAAGCGTCTCAGCAAAGACGAGTTCAATCATTACTCCAGCCTCTACAACAGAACTCTATCCGATGATGAAATGGCAGCTATGAAGGACCTGGCAGGGATCGATTCAGGGCCGGATCTAGCAGGTGCGCTCGGTGCAGATGCTTGGAATCATTACTCCAGCCTCTACAACAGAGCTCTCTCCGATGATGAAATTGCAGCTATGAAGGACCTGGCAGGGATCGATTCAGGCCCGGACCTAGCAGGTGCGATCGGTGCAGATGCTTGGGCAATCCAAGCTGTCTGATGCCGGCATGTTTTCCCGTTGCAATCCGAATTTTCTTATGTATCCGCCGAACTTTGTACTGTGTCCTTGTCCTGCTCGTTCCTGTTTCTTGTCGTTAAGGCTACTAGACTCTGTGTCCAGGCTGGAAGTCTTTGTTTCTGTCGTGTTGAAGGTGGAGTTAGTTTTTCTTTCCCTAAAGCCTGCTGGTGTCACCAGCCAGGTCTGCAAACTATGTAACCTTATCTTCGGATCAAGGCTTGGTCGTGTTGGTTTATGTTTATGGAAAGTCTTAAAATACTTAGTTGGAATGTGAGGGGCTTGAACTCTCCAGCGAGAAGGGCCGTCGTCAGGCAGCTTATTACAGAAAGCAGGGCAAATATTGTTTGCTTACAGGAATCGAAAATCCATAAGGTGGATAGACAGATCATAACTGATACTCTGGGACCTGAGTTCACACACAATTATTGTTCTTTGCCTGCTATTGGAACTAGAGGAGGTATAGTCCTCGCTGTCTCCTCTCGCCTCTTCGACATCTCGAACCCTAGGACCTCGGTTTTTGCGGTCTCCTGTGATATAAGAGATCTATCCTCTGGTGTTTCTTGGACTTGCTCAGGGGTGTATGGGCCACAATCGGTGGCGGAAAAGAAGCGTTTCCTTGACGAGCTTAAGAGTATTAGATCACAGGCGTTGGACAAATGGCTGCTATTAGGGGATTTTAATCTAATCAGGTCTCCTGATGATAAGAACTCAGGGGCAAACCTCAACTTCCCTCTAATGAGAGCTTTCAACGGAACGATCAATGATCTGGAGCTTCATGAAGTACCACTGAAGGGTAAGCGCTACACCTGGTCGGGTTCCTCCCATGGACCACTGAGACCCATGACCAAGATCGATAGGTTTTTTACGACAACGGATTGGGACTTCCTGGTCCCATTTAGATCGCTGCTGCCGCTTTCCAGCTCCATCTCCGACCATACGCCTCTTCTTTTGGTGGCTGAGTCCCAACATAACAGGCATAGGGGATTCCGGTTTGAAAGCTTTTGGCCCAAGATTGCGGGTTTCCAAAATGTTGTACTTGAAGCTTGGACACCTACTGCCCCTCATCCTAGTTCTTTTGGCAGACTACACCTGAAGTTATGTAGAACAGCCAAGGCGTTGCGGCGCTGGAGCTCGCGTCTTTTTGGGAAAATTAGGTTACAACTAGCAATTGCCACGGAGGTCATTTTTCGACTGGATCTGGCGTCGGAGTCTAGGATTTTGTCTGATGCAGAAGTGGCTTTCCGAGGGGTCTTAAAGCGCAGAATCTTGGGTCTTGCAGCCGTCCAGAGGATTAGATTGAGACAACAATCTAGATGCAAAATTCTGAAGGAAGGAGACGCTAATACAAGATACTTTCATGCGAAAGTCAATGCAAACAAACGGAAAAACTATATCAGATCAATTACCTCAGATCATGGCCTTCTCTCTACTTCTCATGAGATCGATCAGGAGCTTCTGAACCATTTTGTCAATCTCTTCGGGACACCGCAACGCCGTCACCATGATCTTATCTGGAGTATGTTGGACCTGCCATCCCATGACCTACACGCTCTGGAGGAGCCTTTTACGGAGGATGAAATTTTCGAGGTAGTTAGCCACTTGCCGACGGACAAGGCTCCGGGTCCGGATGGTTTCATAGGCTTGTTTTTCAAGAGTTGTTGGCATATTACCAAACCGGACATACTCGAAGCCTTTCAGGACATGTCGAATGGAAACCTTTCAGGCATTCATCTACTCAATAACGCTTTTATCGCTTTGCTTCCTAAGAAAGATGATGTGGCAACGGTCTCAGACTACAGGCCTATAAGTCTAGGTCACAGTGTGGGGAAGCTTGTTTCCAAAGTTCTGGCGAATAGATTGAGGGCCTATATGCAAACGCTGGTCTCGCCTAACCAAAGCGCATTCATTCAGGGAAGATCCATTCAAGATAATTTCATCACGGTTCGTCACTCCATTGCGACCCTTCATAGCAAAAGGGTGCCTTCCCTTCTCTTCAAATTAGACATCGAGAAGGCTTTCGATTCAGTGAGCTGGGAGTACATCTTGCAGATGTTACAGGGTTTTGGTTTTGGCCAGAAGTGGAGAAACTGGATTTCCATATTACTAGCTTCCTCTTCCTCTCAGGTTCTTTTGAACGGTCGTCCAGGAATTAAATTCAACCATCACAGGGGCCTTCGGCAAGGGGATCCTCTATCCCCTCTCCTCTTCGTTCTAGCGATGGAACCTCTTTCCAAGCTACTTAATCTCTCAGAACACATGGGGCTACTTTCAAAAGTACAACACAACTTGGCAAACTTCAGGGTCTCCTTATATGCTGATGATGTAATGTTGCTTTCCACGCCGTCCGAGAGAGATGTGCAGGCCATTCTGGAAGTGCTCTCCGTTTTTCAAGGTGCATCCGGTCTGGAAGTCAACTGGGGGAAAAGTGACATTTTCGCGATTCGATGCGAGCATCAGGATTTGAGTTGGATGCCATCGTTGATTTCAGCACGGCTCAAACGCTTCCCTTGCACATACTTAGGCCTCCCGCTGCGACCTTCCAAGTTAAAAAGAGTGGATGTGGCGCCACTAATCGACAAAGTTAGAAAGAAGCTAGGTAGTTGGAAAGCAAATCTAATTTCCAAGGCGGGTCGCCTCGTCTTGATAAACTCTGTTGTCACCTCTATGTTGGTCTATCATCTCATGGTCTTCCCTTTAGATAAGTGGACAGTCAAGAAAATTGACAGGATTAGGAGCTTTCTTTGGTGAGGACAAGACCAATGCAACGGTGGGCATTGCTTGGTCAACTGGGCAAAGGTGTGCAGGCCCAAGGAGCTAGGTGGGCTGGGCGTCAAGGACATTTACTGCTTCGGATCAGCCTTGAGAATTCGGTTTCTTTGGCAGGTTTGGGATGATACGCCGAGGCCATGTCATGGCTTGCGGCTCACTTTTTCGGGTGCTGATCAATTCCTCTTTCGGGCCAACACAAGAATAACTTTAGGAGATGGTTCGAGGATTTCTTTTTGGAACTCCCCCTGGATTGGAAACACTCCTTTAAAGGAGGTGGCACCCTCCTGTTTTCAATAAACCCGGCGATCTGATCTTTCGGTTCGTGATGCGTTGCTCAATGAAGCTTGGATGCGTCCGCTTCGACGCCTGTGTACTCCTCAGCAGCTCATGGATTTCTTTTCAGTCTGGAAGGAAGTTAGGAATGGCGCCGTTTTACTTTCAGATTTTCCAGATTCTATAGCTTGGATATCTTCGCCCACAGGTCGATACTCATCCGCTTCAGCCTATCGTTCGCAATTCCTTGGATCCTTCGCCGATCATCAGTATGGGAGGATTTGGAAAGCCAAGGCGGAACCGAAATGTCGGTTTTTCGGTTGGCTCGCTGTTCAGGACAGGATCCTGACGGCTGACAAGCTAGTACGTCGGGGTTGGCCAGCTCCGAATGTCTGTGTCCTTTGCGAGCTGGATCAAGAAAACTCGGCTCATCTTCTTTGGACTTGCCCATTTGCGAGACAGGTTTGGCACATCATTCAAACAAATTTGCTGATCACCGATGCTTCCAATCTCCAAGCTTCTTCTTTTGCGGTGTGGTGGGATGACCGTTCCGGTCCCGACAATCTAAGATCACTTGATGATGGCCTCATCTTGCATACAATCTGGAAGATTTGGATCGAGAGAAACGGAAGAATATTCCAACATGTAACCACATGGCCTTCAGACGTGGCGGCGGCTGCTTTGGGAGATTTTCGTTTAAGGAACGGCGTGGTGTAATCGGTGTTAGAGGGAGTTGTCTCTCCCGATGTGTTTTTGCCTGTTGTTATTCTTTGGTGTTTGCAATTCTGTTTGTACCCTTCCCTTATTGAATGAAAAGGCCTCTCGCCTATTCTTCAAAAAAAAAAAAACTTTTATCGATTAAGGTTATTACAATGGTAATGACCCTTGAGGCCTTGACCCTTTTTTGGTAATGTGTCGAATAAAATTTCATCTATTTCCAGGTAACTGATAGGACGTGACTTCTCATCGGTCAAAAAAAAGGAGCAAATTTTAGTCGACGTCTTTTACGTTAGTTAATAACCAAATTTACTTATAGTTTGACTTGTAAAAAAGTTGCAACAATCAACAGTATTATATTTTTTTGGTTGTTACAAGTTCACTCAATTCAAAATGAAAAAACAAGCTACACAAGAAAATAGTATATAAACTTTTTAAAATTAAATTGTACACTTTTTTACAACGTTGAACTATAGGTAAATTTAGCTATTTATTAGTGTAAATAAGACGACTGAGATGTCGGCTCTATTCTTTTCAGCTTAACAATATATCTATGTTTTGAAAAGACATTTTTTGGGTTTTTGGGGTTTGTTTTTCACTGTCTCGAAGGTGGGTTATAACGCTTCAAAAAGCAAGTCAAACTATATGAATCCGAATCTCGAGAATACCTCGAGAAACTCTCGAAATTCAGTCATTTCGGCTGTTCAGTTATTCAGCCATTTAGATCCGTCCAAAAGGACAGAGACTTCATCTATGTTCAGACAATTGATACGGAGCAATTTCGTATTTACTATAGGGTTCAGAATTACTACAAAGTCTTCACTGTTATTCGGCACAACCAAACGAATTAACTTATAGGGGTAGTACGTATGCACGAACGTACGTGCATGCTTGCTTGTTACTAATATATGAAAATATGTGGGTGCAATATGCCAATATGACTTGGCCTCCCGTTGCTTGAGACCTAAACGTTGAAGAATTGTTGGCGCAACAAATGACTTGGCGTCACCTGTGACGCTAGCTTGAGGCGAAAGTATGCTTGGTCCGGTCGAGCCACGGCACGAGCGAACAAACAAATGAGGTTCAATTTGTGTTTGTCCATGAAACGTTGAAGAATTGTTGGCGCAACAAATGACTTGGCGTCACCTGTGACGCTAGCTTGAGGCCAAAGTATGCTTGGTCCGGTCGAGCCACTGGCACGAGCGAAAAACAGATGAGGTTCAATTTGTGTTTGTCCATGTCACATCATATGCGATCTCAGGACTCATGATTTGCTTCTGTACCATATCGATATATAGACTAACTCCGTCTGTATGGATAACTAATTGGATATATCTCTTCAGACATGTATCTTTACATGTCCGCGGCTCCATGTAGATTAATGATCATTGGATGTTTGGATGGGCTTTAAGATTCGTATTTACATTCCAGACCAAGGATTTATATTTTGGTTAGACCTAGTACGTGCAATGTTGCATCTCAGCAGGATGTCTATAAGGGTGCCACGTCACACTTTTGCCAACCGAGGTAAGAAATAAAGGGGAGAGAGAGAGAGAGAGAGAGGAGCCGCATCTTGGAAGCAGCGATGCTAGCACAAGAATTCAGGCACCATCAATTCAGTGCGGAGCAGAGGCGCGGAGAGGACAATGTCCACGTAGGCAAGACCTCATGGACCTGATGAGGTACGACATCAATGAGGGTGTGTGTGCTTGCGGATGCGGTGAGGGGCGGCTTGTGGCGTCAACGTAGGTACCACGCTCGGGATTTAGCAAGAAGTGGCGTCAACGCAGGCGGCGCGCTCAAATCTAGAGAGCCACGGTGTCCCCGCAAGCGACATGCTCAGATCTGGTGAGACCCGATGTGGGGGTTGCGTTCCTCGACGATGGTGAAGGCTGGATCTGATCAATTGGGATTCTCGGCAGTTACAGCCTTGCCATAAATGCCACTAACACGAGGACCCCTGGCTATTGGGAACCCACATATCAGTGGTAGTTACAGCAATGGCATAACCGTTGAGGATTGGAATTTGATGACAATGTTGGTTCTTCAATCTCTATGTAGTGTTCAATTTTTGTTTTTTGATATCAAGCTCGCTATTTAGCGATGAGCAGGGCTAGCAGAAGGAGAAATAAGCAGAAAAGGAAGGTGGAAGAGTAGGAATCAGTATGATCCACGGCTAGCGAAAGAAGACAAGAAAGAAAAAGTAAAGAGAACAAACACTGAGTATAGGGGAAAAGCAAAAGGAAATTTTTTTTTTGGGAATTTTGATTGTTTAATTTAGTTTTTTTTTATAAAAAAGATAAGGATGCAACGGATAAACAACCACAGCAAATCATAACAATGTACTACCTCCGTTTTTTTTGTTTGATGCCTTTGACTTTTTGATACGCTTTTGACCATTCGTCTTATTCAAATTATTTTTGTAAATATCATTTATTTTGTTGTGATTTGTTTTATCAATAGAGGTACTTTAAATATGTCTTATTTTTTTACATCTTTGCACTAAATTTTTGAATAAGACGAATGGTCAAAGACATGTCAAAAAGTCAAAGGAGTCAAACAAAAAAAAGGAGGGAGTAGTTTATATAAACAATTTTATAGAATCTATTGTGGGTGTTTTGTACAATAGTGTTTACAGATGACATGGTAACATCCTATAGAGTATAGACAACAACCACCCGCACGCGCAGCCGCCACCACCGCCTCCTGCTCGCCGCCGCTGCCGCATCCGGGAGGAGGATGGAGAGACTGAGAGAGGGAAGGAGGGCTAAGGGAGAGGCCGAGAGGGGCGGCGTTTGGGAGGTGGAGTGTGACGGCGGCTGAGAGGGCCAGAAGGGGGAGGCGGCGGCTGAGAGGGGGGAGGCTGTGAGGAGAGAGGAAGAGTGTGGGTCGGAGTTGGGAGGACTTAGGGTTAGATGATAACCTGGGACCACATGTAAGTCTTCTTTTCGGGTCCAGGTCTGGGTACCCATGGATCTAATTTGAGACCCGGACCCGGACCCGACAATTCATACCCATGGGTCCAGGATTAGACCCGAACCCGGACCCATCGGGTTGGGTACCTGCGGGTACCCGGACCCATGGGTATTTTTGCCATCCCTATGCGTAAGGGGCATACAAGAGGTAATTCTAGGGGGGTAAGCCCAAGGTTCACCAAGGTCATAATCCGGTTGATCAAGAGCCAAAAGCACAAAAGATCCTGTGGCCAGAAGCACAAAAGATCGTGAGGCATGAGCACAGGCGAACCATAGGATGCAGCAACTACTTCTGTTCACGGACATGATCCACTATCGGCGTAAATGACCACTGTACGGAAGCTACATAAACTGTGTTAAAATATATGGTTTTTAACTTATGTATTTTAAATTACTGTAAATTCTAAAGACTCATGTGTGGAAGGTTAAGCAACATCTACGCGAATGTTCAATTCTTCACAGATGTAGCTCCTTGTTATGAATTTATTTTTGATTTCCAATTCAATGGTCAAGTGTGGTCAAGTACCCAGTAATACAAGGCTGGGTCATATACCAAGTTATGTATGTTTCTTGTCTTGCATATCTTATCCAATCTATGTGTCTTGTCTAATTTACTCCATCAATTCTAAAATATAAGGCATATTTTGACTTCAAGAAAGTCTTTCAAGATTGATTTTGACCATTAAATTTCTCTATTATATATTATGAATTTCTAGAGAGAGGATATTGTATCAAAAGCACTTTGAAATTTAAACATATTGGTACAACTTTTGTATACTAACGATGCATATAATTTGATTGATTTATAGTCAAAATTTAATAAGTTTGATTTTTTTGAAGTCAAACTACACATTACATTTTGGGATGTAGGGAGTATATGCCAACTTAATGGTATTTTTTTGGATGACTCCTTCCTAATTGCCTATAACTTCCTTGCATCTATTTGGAGACATAGCTCACTACATCCCTCTCCTCTAACATCCATTTGTCTTTGCTGGATCAGGCCACAAAAGCCATTTTTCCTCATTGAGTGAGGCACCATGGGAATATTAAGGAAGGGGAATGAAGATTAGAGGATGAGGGATGATGGTGAGATCGAGGGAGGTGCGGCTGAGTGGCGGCGCCGGCGAGCAGGGGCGCAGTGGCTGAGTCGGCGAGCGGCAACGGCGCCGACAATCAAGGGCACACTGGATGAGCCGCGCGAGCAGGGGCGCAGCGGCTGAACGGCGACTCCGGCGAGGCCCTCGGTGGAGCCAGGCGCATGAGGAAGAAAAAGACCGGGCGTCCGATCGGAGCGTTTCCGAAACAGTTTTGCTGCTTCCCAGGCGACTGATTTTTAAATAAGTCTTAGTCGATTTTCACGTAGCTAGATTCTGCCGTTAGATCTTTTATATGTACTATGGAGACGTTTGATCAACGGTCTATAAAATCGACTAAGAGATAAATAACTCTCAGTCGCCTGATGTGAAGCCAACCCCTTTCCCAAAACATAACCACGCTGTTAGTCTTTTTTTCGAGGAATGTTGTTAATCATCTATTTTACATGAAGTACACATTTGACATTTGATGGGCGCGGACGCGGGGTCCCGATCTTCTGGTGACTTAATGGTATTTTTTTGGATGACTCCTACCTAATTGCCTATAACTGCCTTGCATCCATTTGGAGACATAGCACACTACATCCCTCTTCTCTAACATCCATTTGTCTTCGCCGGATCAGGCCACAAAAGCCATTTTTCCTCATTGAGTGAAGTACCATGGGAATATTATGGAAGGGGAATGAAGATTAGAGGATGAGGGATGATGGTGAGATAGAGGGAGGTGCGGCTGAGCGGCGGCGCTGGCGAGCAGGGGTGCAGCGGCTGAACAACGATGCCGGCGAGGCCCTAAGTGGAGCCAGGCGCACAAGGAAAATAGACCGGGTGTCCGGTCAGAGCGTTTCCGAAACAGTTTTGCTGCTTCTCAGGCGACTGATTTTAAATAAGTCTTAATCGATTTTCACGTAGCTAGATTCTACTGTTAAATCTTTTATATGTACTATAGAGACGTTTGATCAACAGTCTAGAAAATCGACTAAGAGATAAATAACTCTTAGTCGCCAAATGCGAAGCCAATCCCTTTCCGAAAACATAACCACGCTGTTAGTCTTTTTTCGAGGAATGTTGTTAATCATTTTTATTACATGACGTACACATTTGACATTCCACTCAAGATTGGACGAACCAACGGCGCTCATACGGCTGCTGCCTGCTAGCTCTGGCTGGAGCGGCGCAGCCACTCACTCGGCTGTCGCGGCAGCCCGCCTTGCCCGGAGCCTCATGACGTACTCCACCGCTTTGTCCACCCCCGGCACCGCCATATTGGCCTCCTCCGTCTCCCCGAACCGCTCCGCCCACGCCGCCAAGAGCGGGGTCTTGCTCGCGTCGATGAGCGGCGCCACGCCGAAAATCTCGGGCAGCGCCTCGAGCCAGAGCACATGGCTCCCGAGCGCGAGGTCGAGGTACCCGACGGAGTCGCCGGAGAAGAAGGCCTTCCCGTTGGAGGACTTGGAGCACTGGGCGAAGGCCTCCTCTAGCTTTCTGATCACCGCGAGCGTCTCCTCAACCTTCTCCGCCCTCTCCTCCTCCGTCGCCGCCGCCAGTATGCCAAACCAGGCAGGCAATAGCTGCAAGAATTTAAGCCACAACTTCACACTCGAACAGAGCACACAGACACAGTGATTGGCACAGGGGAGATAGCTGAAGTTAGCCGGATGAAAGTGCTCGCCTTGTCGTCGACGTAGGCGGCCCAGAAGCGGGCGACGGCGCGGTCGTAGGGGTCGGCAGGGAGGATGGCCGGGCCGGCGGCGCTCCAGACCTCATCGACGTACTCCACGATGACGAGCGACTCGTAGACGGGCTTGCCGTCGTGGATGAGCACGGGAGGAGGAGGCGGCCTGGAGGAGGACCTTCTTGTGCACAGGGTTGGAGCTGAGGAGGAGCTCGCTCTTGCTGTGGAGATCCTCCTCGATGTAGTCGTAGCTCAGGCCCTTCATGTTGAGCGCCATGCGAACGCGGATTACGAACGGGCTCACCACCAACCCAAGCAGCTTCAGATCTCCCTCATCCGCCATTGTTGTTTGTTGTCTTCTCCCTCTGCTCCTGTGGGTATCCCTCTTGTTAGTGCAAGGATGGCCTCACAATCTGGGTAAGAGCAGGATGCGCTCATACTTATTATGCTGGAGCAATGGAAAGTGTTGCTGAATGGAATTGTCACTATGCATGCATCAGCATTCAACAGTGACGAATGCTGCGGTCGGATCACGATAATAACTAGTTGTTTCGCAAAAATATAGAATGGCATTGACTTGGCGACGTCACACAGTCACATGCGAGTTTGCCACGCGACTCTTGAACCCTTGGTCCAGGGTCGCGCTGGGATGCTCGAGTCTCGACAACTCTCCACCGAAGTGAGAATTAGGACAGAAGCTTGGAAATGGTACACAGATCCAGGGGATTTGGCTGTATCGGATGGGGGACCCGGCTATGTTTGGCAGACCTTTTTTTCTTGACCGACTAGTATATACTTTTAGTCGCGTGTTATACAGGCCAACATGCCTTGCATGGTATCCCGCGTGTGTTTGCTCGCTAAATTTGTTATAAAAGATTAAATAACCTAATATAATACATTTGAATTAGAAATGATGGTTCTTTTTATATGTAGCCACGTAGAATTAAGTTATCTTCAATATAGTCAAGTCTAATACGGAGATAATATATGGGAGGCACTATTAGACAGGCCCTTGCAATTTCAGCATTTGTGCGGGCACATGCCACGTACATGCATGCACACCTCGCGCAAAAAAAATTCCACTATCGCAAAACATTTTTTTTAATAAATGGAAATGTGGAAAAACAGTAGAAATTCAGTGAAATTTTTTGTGCCTATACACGATTTCGCAAATTATACGAGCAAAAAATCTATTGACGTGAAAAATAGAAAAAATTATAATAAATAGAAAACAAAAGAAATCTATAATAGATTAGACCTCGCGTAAAAAATTCCACTATCGTAAAACATTTTTTTCCAGTAAATGAAAATGTGGAAAAACAGTAGAAATTTAGTGAAATTTTCATTAATTGAGTGATAAGTATTGGATTAATCCAGATGCATCCACGATCCAACGGCCAACTGTGCGCGCACCCAAGATCCAACGGCTGATCGCGGCGCTTGTGCGTTTGGCTGGCGCGCAGGCGCCTACAAAATAAAATAGCGACGCCGATAATATATTAGAAACTTTGATGTCCACATAGATTCAACGCTACGTACTATTTTAGTTTTCTTAATTTCTACCTTTTTGTTGGTCCTGTATCATCTTTATTGGTGCTCTCTAGTGCGGAGTTTGACAACATTTTTTTACCATTATATTAGACATGTGTTTGTTTTCAATATTTTTGTTTTAGTATCAACATTCTATTTTGGTTGATACAAACTCTTTTTCTAGTGCCATAATTGATACATACTTTTTTGTTATTTTATATTTCAAAATTTTCCTTTAATATTATTTTAATATAATAGATATGATAATTTTTGTTCAATATAGTTAATTATTTTTTATTATAGTTTTTTAACAATAGAATTTCCATTAATCATTCAACAAAGGTTAGAATCATTGGAAAAACTATTACAACATAATACTACCTATTGAATCAACACCTACTAGAAGTAGTATTGAGATTAACTAGCATTTCTCCCACCTGGATCATGCATTCTATGGTGCTTGCACTAGTATCGTACTAAGAATTTTTTGCACATCCTTCGGGGCATACTTTTTTCTTGCCAGAGATGATGCATAAACATCCCAATTCAACTCCTCTGCCATTCTTTTCTGATCTGCTTCCATCTACCGCACCAATAGACCGACAAAAACATCCAGCATTGCCGTGTGGAATAACTCTACCCAGCAACCTGGCACAAAGTTCCCACGACAAGGAGACACAAACCCGTATAGCCAATAAATAGATCGAGGACCATGGATACTAATCCAACCAAAGACACCACCGAGGAGATCATCAAAGGCAAACATCACGCTTCATGTGGCCGTAATCTTCAAAGGAACTTAATACAAATCCAAATTGTTGTCACACAGGATAAGACAAACACCAAGTCTTAACAAAAAAAAAACAGATATGATAAAAACCTCAAATTTCAAGACGAGAAGAGGGTCTCCATCACCTCCCTAACTCCGACGAGATTGCCAGAGTTAGAGGGGTGAGGGGACGGAAACTCCCCACGCCGAGTCTCTGAACGCTTTTTTCATCCGTCGCCTTCACCGCTCGTATCAGTTTCTGCCGCAGCGCAGCTATTATAGTTTGTTGAGTGAATATTTTAAATATTTTGTGATGAGATGATTTTCCAATTTAAAATAATAATTTTGGATGAATGTTTGAGCATAATTGATGATTTATTGAACTAATGCTTTTTTGTGAGATTTTGGAAATATATGTGTGTGATTTTGTAGAAAGAAGAAAAGAAAAAGGAAGAAAAAGAAAAGAAGAAGAGCATCCGTGAAAGAAGAAAAAGAAAAAAAAAAGAAAGAAAAGAAGAAGGAGCTGTGCGCTGTGCATGCATGTGCATGTGCGTGACGTGCATGTGCATGTACGTGTGCGGGCGGCCCAGCTGCATGCGGGAGGTCCAGGCGGCGCAGCCAGTGGCCAGGCGGAAGGCAGCGGATCAGGTGGGAGCGTGCAGGCTGTTGGGCCGAAGCAGACGCGCAGCTGCCAGGCCAGGCCGAAGGGCGTGTGTTTGGCCCAGTTAGACGAACCGACGTATTTTTCTATATAAAGGATACGGGAGGCTCGGGATGATAGATGAAAAAAGGTTCCCAAGTGCTTGTTACGGCCACGAAAGTTAGCAAGTTTTCAGACAATTAGAGGAGATTAGAAGAAGATTAGATGTGATTTTGGTGCTTCCATGTAAAGGAACCATGTGTTTCAATATGCAATGAAGATTGATGGTTCCGGTATTTGATCTCTCCCATCTCGTGATTGATTTCATTGTTTTCTCTCATGTTTAAGTACTGTTTTCTATATAAAGGATACGGGAGGCTCGGGATGACAGATGAAAAAAGGTTCCCAAGTGCTTGTGACGGCCACGAAAGTTAGCAAGTTTTCAGAGACAATTAGAGGAGATTAGAGGGAGATTAGATGTGATTTTGGTGCTTCCATGTAAAGGAACCATGTGTTTCAATATGCAATGAAGATTGATGGTTCCGGTATTTGATCTCTCCCATCTCGTGATTGATTTCATTGCTTTCTCTCATGTTTAAGTACTGTTTAGCATTGGTTTAGTGTTGTTTTAGTTATTTTGTCCTTGGTTTAGAGTCGTTTAAGGCTTTTAGGTATTTTTTAGACCGTTATTTTGCGCCACGATCCTTCATAGTTGATATTGACTTTTACTAGTTGGCATGGACTATATTTTTTATTTTGAACTTCTGTTGTTTTTATTTTCCATTATAGTTGATAACTTGATATTTATATTTTCACAATTGCTTCTTGTTGTATTTTAAAGTTATTATTTTTAAGGGCAGCGCCAGGCGTCGGCGCCTGGCGCTCTGTCCGGACCTGCCTGCGCCGTCGGATGAACGCCACCGCGCCAATCCTACGCGAAGCCATGCGCCCACGTCCCAACTTCCGGCGACTAGATAAAGCAGTGCAGCGACTAGATAAATCAGTGCGTTAGATCAAATTTCCAAATAAACTTATGATTTTTGTACAAAATTCAAACAATGTTCAAAATTCATGGAATAAATTTCATAATTCTTCTAAAATCGAGAGCAACCCATTTTAAATACTTTTTAAATTTTTGATTTTTTCACTTTTTCAATTTTTTTATGTGAAACTAGAAGAAGGCACTTATGAAACTTACACCTATACTAGCAAAACTTGATCGTGTGCTGATGAAACTTGACCGTATGCTGAAGAAATCTGATGAAACTTTGATGAAACTTCAATGTAACCTGATGAAACTTGGATGAAACCTGTTGAAACTTGGATTGGCCTGATGAAACTTGAAAAAACTTGAATGAAACCTGTTAAAACTTGATGAAACTTGCATTAAACCTAATGAAACTTGACAGTTCGGCGAGTTTTACGAATATGAAAATCCAAGTTTCAGTAGGCGAAACCCAAGTTTCAGTAGGCAAACCCCAAGTTTCGTCAAGTAAGTTTGAAGATTTATATGGCAACAAACATCTTGTTTTGTCCGTAAAAATACGAGGAACACGTTGGTGCAAACGGTTTTTGGATTAGATCACCAGTCAAAAATTATAGTCACCGAAAGAAGAATACAAAAAACGGAATCTACCGACGTCAGCTTGCGTCATCGTTTTTTATTGCCCCTGCGCATGCTGATTTTCCCGTGAGTTGCATGCATAGGCCAGCCTTGGGCTAAAGGCCCACTGCCTTGGGCATGTCCGGACGGCCGGACGGCCTAACAGAAGTGTTTCCATATTTTTAAGCGATTATTTAAAAAATATGGAGAATAGTAACAGAAGCCATATCCTCGCAGCACAGCAGCGCAAAAAATGCGTGTTAAATGACACGAGGAAATACGTACACGATTATTTTCACACAACCCTACAAGTACAATACATGGTCCGTACGACCTGGATGACTGGATGAGCAGAAGCCTCTCCTTCCCAAAATCTCTCACTTGGTGGCAGTGGCAGCACGCACTCCGGCGAGACGCCTGTTGGCATGCTCCATCGCCGCGTCCACCCCCGCAAGCACCTTCTTCCCCTCGCTGGTCTCCCCAAACCGCTCCGCCCATGCATCCAGGAGCGGCGACTTGCCGACGCCAACGAACACCACGCCGAACAGCCTCC
Source organism: Raddia distichophylla (assembly GCA_005191435.1). NCBI lineage: Eukaryota > Viridiplantae > Streptophyta > Magnoliopsida > Poales > Poaceae > Raddia > Raddia distichophylla. Next base: position 2,810,399 of record SPJY01037268.1, on the reverse strand, counting down.
GCAGCGCCTCGAGCCAGAACAGATAGCTCCCGAGCGCGAGGTCGACGAACCCCATGGAGTCGCCGCCGAAGAAGGCTTTCCCGTTCGAGCATTGGGAGAAGGCTCCCTCCAAGACCCCCGTCACTGCGATCATCTCCTCGACCTTCGCCACCCTCTCCTCCTCCGTCGCGGCCATCAAGATGCCTTCCAAGGTAGAGTGCACCTGCAAGAAAGACGGCGAGATCGGTGATCAGCTTTGTCACCCGCCCTGTCCGAGCTCCAGCATCAGGGGTAGAGTCATGATTTGATTTAATCATGTAAGGGCCAAAGTCAAGCCGCTGCCGTTCCTTTAGTGTTTTGCTCCTCTCTGATTATTCTGGTTGTGGCTTCAACCCTCTATTTTTTATTGTCATGCTTCCTAAGTTTTTCTTTATATATATTTCTATGTAGGTCATCCATTTCGCTTCTTACAATAACTAGTTTAAATTTTTTTGTAAAGTAGACTAGTAAGTTGTATTAAATCACTAAATGTATGTATCAGCTTGTAAATACATTAAATCAATATTAATACAATCGAAAGATCGAACTTTTTGAAATATATTACTCTATCTTACTTCACTGTTATATGTATGGGAGGTCTCGTCTGTCATAAAAATTGATCTTTTACGATGGTATGTAATGAATTCTCCAACGAAGCTCGATATTAGGGGGCCGAGAATCGCACATCTGAAGCATCGTACGTGTGCTTGTCGTCTATGCGATTCTCGATCTATGCTTGTCTCTGCCACTGTCTCCGTCTCCCAGTCTATGCGATTCTCGGTCTATGCAGTATGCACATCCCCCAGTCTCTGGCTCTCTGCCACTGGCAGCATCACGGAAGATGAAAGGCATGCGCACCTTGTCGTCGATGAAGGCGGCCCAGAAGCGGGCAATGGCGCGCTCGTAGGGGTCGGCAGGGAGGAGCGCAGGGCCCGTGGAGGCGAAGGCCTCGTCGACGTACTCCACGATGACGAGCGACTTGCAGACGGGCTTGCCGCCGTGGATGAGCACGGGCACCTCCTTGTGGACGGGGTTGGAGGCGAGGAGGAGCTCGCTCTTGTTGCTGAGGTCCTCCTCGACGTACTCGTAGCTCACGCCCTTGATGTTCAGCGCCGTGCGCGCGCGCACGGCGAACGGGGCCGCCGCATAGCCGAGCAGCTTCACATCTCCTCCTCCTCCCGCCATTGTTTTAATTACACTCTTTGATTGTGTGTGTTCTTGTAATCCTATTGTGCTCTTCTTGTCTGTGCAAAAATAACCTCTCATGTTAGTGTTTAAATAGCAAGGGGAGTAGCACCAAGTGCGTGGGGGAATGGCTGGGTGCATATGCATCACCAATGACGCACTTGGACCGAATGGCCGCAAGTAGTCAAATCTTTCCTCTACTTAATTTCTGAAGTTTGTGCATTCTTTTTAATACCGTCAAAGATGTAATTTATTTTTAAATAGATACTTATACATACTTTCTTTTGAAAAGCTTCTGAAATTGGAATTTTATCTTTTCAAGAAATTTCTAAATACCTTTTTTTAATATAATATGCAATGTTTAACATTTTGTATTGAATTTTAGGATGAAAAATAATTTTAAGTTGGAGATGGAATGGATTTCTAAATTTACATAGTTATTTTTAAAATGGTTTAAAATATGGATGTCACAAACCAAGTATAGTTTATGAACATATCTTATTTTGTAAAACCTATGAAAATTTAAACCATTAGCCTTCTTTTCTTTGAGACAAAATTTTTCATATGGTTAACTTTGAGAAATCAAAATGATTTAAAAAGAACATTCTTATTTTCAAAGATGTTCAATGTAAGTTTTTTTATGCTTATGACAAAGTCATGATCTAAATAATTTTTTTAGATTTGAAAATAAGGATGTTACATTAAACTCTTCACTTTTGTTTGTCACATGTCTCCAATTTATTGTTGGACTAAAATTTGGGTGGTGGTTCTATTGAGATATGCTATCATGATGGATCACACTGAACCTACATCAATGATTAATCTTGGTGTTTATTTTTGTGCAATGAAATGTGAGATCTCATATTTCCATTCCGACAAAATACATTGCTACGAGAAGAAGTATGTGTTTCTTCTTTATTTTATGGATACATTTTCGTTAGTTTTTATGATGGATTCAAGCAGATGATTGTTCTAAGGGACATCGACTTTACTGATATAAATTGTCCTTATCACCTTTGTTGGTGTTGTAGGTTTTGCTACAGCTGCTCGTCGCCTGTATCCACTCTATTCTGGTTTTCTTTAGGTGTTTTTTCTAGCAATCAAAAATGCCCTATAGCTTTTTGGTGCGCATATCTAATTATTGGCTTGGTGGCCTTTGTTGGTTTTTCTTGAAAAAGGCATATCTCTTTGCAGATTTATGCTTGGTTTTATTCTTTGTTCATGTAAATCATGTCATGGTTTATAGGTCAACGACAACGGCTAATTGATGCAGCTAGAAGCCCATTGTTCATGGACTCACTTAGGATCTTGTGCTTCTCGTTTCTCATTCAGCTCACATTTTTCATCTTTGATGGCCTTTGTCAGGTGTCAACAATATGCAACTAATATTTTGCTCAATGTAAGTGCTATGAATATCATATGGTCAATAAAACCTTTTGGACTCATTATTTTCTATACCTGCGATTAATTAATTGATCTATCATACAGCTATCTTTCTTAGGTGATTCTCTTCAATCAGAAGATGACCGTGAGTCCTTTTCACTGCAGAAAAATATCATTCATATGGAGCTATTCATGTCGAGTTATAAAATTGCCCTACCTTCACACTGCCATTTGCCCACCCGCTTCTTTTTTTTTAGAAAGAAAAATTGCCATGTTCTTTCCTATTTTGGGGAAAGATTCCCATTTGCGTACAAATTTTTTTTTTTTCCTTCTCCCATTAAGATGCAGAACAACTGGGACTTAGGAATTCACATGCTGGATTGGTGGTGGCACATTCAACAACACAAGGTTATGAATGACTACACAAAATGGAGCCAGCCATTTCCAGCAACTATCTTTACTTTTGTTGGCCCATGTCATAATTGCCACATTTTAGTTACTATTTATTCTTGATCTTTTGCTCCATTGCAAAAAATAGTAAATATCTCCATTCTCCAATTTCCTGTTTTCTTTAATGTAAAAGATGCGTCACAGCTAGCTTTCACATTTCAAGATAATACATTCTATGAAGAACTCTTGGTGGTTCGCACTGATGCTTCACATATATAGTTCTTTGATTTTCTATAGTTTGTCAAGGCATGTTATAGTTTGAAACATAATAAAAAAGTTTTTATGCTTATGTTCCAAAATAGAAATAATAAAAAGGTTTATGTTTATGTTACAAAATAGGGATTCTTTCTTCTATCATCACCTGTTTGACCAACATACAATGTCTTATTTTCTAATGATTAGGTCATAGGTTGTCAACGGTGGAATCATGCATACCAGCCAGTGAAATTAAGATAAAAATATGATCTCAAAACTCCTAGAAATAACTGGTTTGCCAAGCTGTGGTCAAGAATTTCATTTTTATTGTTTAGCAAGTGCTCTATTTTGTTTGTAGAATCTGGCCATTATTGTTGTATCATATTCATGTGGTTAGTTGCAGACTTATTTTTACAGAGAAATGATGGATAATGGGTGAAACAAATGCATCAGCGCTGGGACATGTATTGGTAGGTGTTATGGTTGTGCTTTAGTTTTAACAATCATATTCTCATATGATAGCATAATTTTGCCTACAACACTAGCAAAAGACTTTATTTATGTCGCTTTTAGAACTGTTTGAACAGATGCAAGACATCATTACGTTTCAAATGTTTCTCTTCACCCTGTAGTTGGCTTATTTATGTGGTTTCACTTCATTTAGGCAACATAATTCTATGCCTTATGTCGAAGTTTTATTGCTTTACGTTGACTTGGAACAGTTTGGACCACTATAAGCCAATTTTGTTTAATATAGCTACAAGTAATTAAACGGAGGAAAAATTTAGCAATGTTCATTCTTGCCAACCTGACCAATTTCAGTATAGACTACCTAAAAAATAAAAAAATAGCTTGCATGACAGCCTACTTTGAATTTGAAATCAATTTCGAAGTACTAATGGTTATCCATTTTCGTCTGTATCGTTGTAAAATAATGTCCAATGCTTGCAATTTTAAATTGGAATTGAGGTATATATGATTAGCTACGCCACTCATCTATAAAATCTATTTTGTAGTTCAAAAGAGCACAATATATATTATGCAATCTAATGCATATTGCTAGATGGAGTTATGCCTTCGTATCATATTTATGTCAAATTTGATCTGCTAGAAAATGTGTCCTTTTCTGATATTGTGGCCATTTTTAGTGCATTACCTTAAACAAAGAGAAGCCACCTTCATGTGTGCTGGGGTTCTATGCATAGTGCTTTAGCATTACCTTTAAATGGAAATTGTTGTCTTTTATGGCTAAAGCTATTTGTTTTGAACATTTATGGGTTTAAGTAATAGTAGTGAACATCAGCAAACCTTAGGCAACAGATTTTCCATTTATTCATAATTTTATGGACTGAATATTTACCATAATCAATAAGTTATTTGCCTTAAGAATTCAATTTAACGATCAGAAAAAAAAAACACCGCGCCAAGGGCGCGGAAACCTTCCTAGTTCTATTATACAAAGCGCTAGCTGCGGAAGACACCCTCGCGACACCTGTCTTCGCTGCTCTCTCGTGCGCCCATCGTCTTCAGGTGGTTCGCGTTAACCTCAGACGTTCGATCTTCCATGCTTTGCGTCACCAACGGCCCGAGATTGGTTGCTCATTTGCTGTGCCAGCGCTTAGTGCGCTTAGTGCCTTGCCGTTCGATCGTCCCCGTTCCAGCGATCGGACCGTCCTGGTCGGCAGAGCTAAGCCCTTCCACGCCCTTCCTCATCCTTCTCTTCCATCGCCCGCCGATGCTTTCCACGCTTCCAGTCCCGCCCCTCCTGCCCGCCGCCGTTGCTTCTGCCCTACTTGCCGGCGCCCTCGCTCTCCGCCGGCCCCGCGCCCTCTCTGTCTGTGACGACACCGACCGCCTTGCCATACCTCTTCTTCGACACGCACCTGTGTGCTGCGCCCGTCCCCGCCGAACCTTCTTGTGTTTTCCCATCTCCCTCTTTACCATGCTTCTGTTTAGTTCTCAGTTCATTACCATCCGTTCTTGCTTGCTTTGTCGCATGGCCGGTTTGTTGGGTGAGTTACACGTACAGATTGGTTCCTCTTCCATACGGTGTGCTCGCAGCCCGTTCTTCCAATGGCTTCCCCTTTCTTTGTTCTTGCTTTCTCTTCTACGGGGAAATATAGACTTATATGATGCAAATGCTCTGCTCAACGAATGCGCTTACCAGGCCTACTGTCCGTTCGTGCAATCGTGCCTCTACCGTCTTCTACCCCGTAGGCTTCATGAAAAAAAAGCCTCTGTTATTTAGGTTCATCTTCCGTCAGTGTTACAATTTATCCCTAACCAATTCACTTCATTGCTTCCATGCACTGCAATTTTTGCCCTGTGTACTGATTGCGCACAAGTCTATTTACCAAGTTTTTTTTCAGGCCCTTACATATGATACCAAACTTACTTATAGCGTAGCAGTAGTATACTAAAAACGGAGTTGCTAGCTGGCACCCGCCTGCGCGCTAGATGACATGCACAGGCGATTTTTTCCACCGCCAGATGGGTGCACTGAGAGTTGTGCATCAAACAGGGTATTTTTCTTCAGTTTTCGAACAGTGCTTGCCTCAGTTTGCTCACGCTTTTTTACTGCTCTGCCTTCTTCCACTTGTTTCATTTGGTCGAACAAATCGAGACCACGGAGCAGTGGCGAGGGCCGAGGGACCATGGCAAATCCCTGGTAATTTGCCTTCATGTGTATTGGACGATTCACCACCTTGTACTCGTCGACGTTCAAAGCTCGATGAAGAGAAGACACAACGCAACCGTAGATCCATGGTGAGTTTTTTTAAAAAAATTTCTGTTTTCAGGATTTTTTGAGATGCCAAGCTTGCTTGGCCGAGAAGATCTGTCCATGGCGTAGTTTTTTTTTTGGGTGTTCGGGGTAAGTGTGATAGGATGGAGGTTGAGATTTTTGTAGCGACGTAGAGGGTTAAGGATGGAGGGTGGTTTGTCTTATGGATTTTTTGGGGTAGGGGTTGGGTTTAGGATGTATTAATTTCACACAAATTAGGGAGAGTGGACAAGATTGTATGATTCGAGAGGACAAGATTGTATGATGAATTTGCTCGTGCCGGGATGTTCATGTGTTCATTGAAGTATAAGAGGGTTTTTATTGTGTTATTTTGTTATTTTTTGTCGTCCTTTTTAGATGTTCTCTAAAATTCTCTGAGCTCATTCCAGCAGAGCCCAGCGAGTATTTCTCCAATCTACTAGCATCGCATAGTCAACCTTTCCTCGTATATGCACGGCCCCAACCTCTCCACACGTCCTTAATCTATTTTTAGATCTAAATTTGATTGTACTCTGGTGCCCAGACGTAGTAGTGTTTGATTTCTGTCCTCTACCTATTCGATGAAATGCATGGCTAACCAATGCAGGTACCTCTTTTGAGTTTATACCCTAATCTTGTTGTTCATTTGATATGTTATTTGTGTTTGATACGGCTCTGTAATAGTTGATTATGGCCTAATGGGTTTGAGGCTTCTAAATCTGGTCTTTTTTATTAATGTTGATTTGTCGATAACTTAGGGGCACGGGCACGACCACTTGTTGAATTCATTTTACCTATTTGTGAAAATTACGAGCGTTACAGATCTTTATTAAATTCATTTATTTAGAATTTGTTCGTTAAATCTGAGTAGCCTTGAGCTTATTAACATGCAATTTTTTAATCTTAATCACTAGTTGCTTCTCAAATTCCTAATTGTCCGTGCATGAGAAATTAAGTTCATGTTTTTTTCATATCCAGTATGTTTGTTTTTCGTTTTCACATGATACGAAAATTATGACCGATACAGTTGAAATTTTTTTATTTCTAGATAACTGTATTCTTTTCTCCACCAAAAAATCAATGCTGACATAAGCGCCTTTGTGTATTCTATGTATTGTCTCATTGCGACAGATCTGAATAGATTACTACATTTTATGAGCCTTCGTTCGACTTCTGGTCTATCTTTTCCATGCTTTTGTACGGTATAAACTCGGTGTCGACGGGCCACAGGCCCGTTTACCTGACTAGTTCAATTACATTTCCCTGCCCAAATATCACTGCGTTCAGATCTTTTCATCACTTACGTACTTATCCATTCCGATATTTCTTGCCCAGTTTACATAATCTGTCACCACCAAGCTTTGTGTACTACTGCCCATCGCCATTGCCTACTTCGCCAAGCACACCGGTATTTTCTTCGACTGCCTTACCTAGCTTTGTTGTCTTCCCTAACTTTACATGGCACGAACGGTGAACCCTACGTTCAATCTTCCCTTCTCCTTCTTAATCAGATATCAACATATGCTTACTACAGCCTGCCGTACATATCTAACAGACAGATTAACACTTCGTTGCTAAGCTACATACTACAATTAGACGTTCTCTGCTTCCTCCAGATCATAGCTTTAACCACGCCTTCTTAACATAACTTGCTGACTTCTATTCCACATTTCATCAGATCAAACACTGCCATGCAAACGGATTATTCTCTTCTCGAAGAAGTCACGGACAGAACACAGGCTTGGCGTGTCCGTATGAAGTTAACCAGATTTACTGAATATGACGATGGCACTGACTCCGCGAATACAAGCCGTAGAATTCACGTAAATGCTTTGTTCTCTCTTCGATACCATATTTCTTTTTGTTCGAAAAAAAAGGTTGTACGATCTTCAATACCATACTCCTTTCTGCTCTTAAAATATCAGGGTTCTATGATGGATTGTCAAATTCCACACAATCGTCGATCTCAACATCATGAAAAACTCAGAGAAGATTTGGTTTATTACATCCAAGACTTTGAGGTCATGGCAGCAAGAAAAAATTATAGGCCTGTTGATGTTTTGTTCAGAGCAAGATTTACTGCGTACACTAAAATCGAACCGGATGATCCTACGCCAGACAATTTCCCACTGTACGCATCACACCAAGTACTCTTTCAGATTTGCAGGAAAGAGTCAAGATCGCAAATTATTATCAGGTTTGTTTTCCTTCCATTTGTTGTACACCAACATGACAAACTTCCCCTGTGTACTTCATTCACATTACCTAGCTACTATGCGCACTATACTTGTTACTAAACCATTTTATTTCACACACATAAACAGATGTCATGGCCATCGTCGTCAACATTCAACCTATAAGATATGTCAAAGACGGGACCAAAAAATACGAAAAATTAACATCATATGTGAAAGGTATAGTGCAGATATAACCTCTGTATTACCACAATTTATTATTTCCCTACCAAACAGTGCTCATAACTCCCGTTGTACACAATCTTAATTCGTTAGCCAACCTCTGGAATTAACGCTATGGAATCGAGCTGCTGCAAATTTTGAGGCTGACACAATCATCCCTGACCAACAAAACAGACCACTTATTATTATGTTATTTGTTGGTATGACAGTTGGTTGGTGGAATGGTACATATTCTTTCTCTTTGTACTCAATTCTATCTAGATCGCCTAACCTCTTTCCTGCGTTACTTTCGTCACTTCTTTTGGTTTAAGTGCATATAAAATCATTGATCTACTTTAACGTCATACCTTCTCTTATTTGTCAAGATATCTTACCCTAGAAAGTACAAGCGCATTCAGATATTATCTGCAACCGACAATTCCTAAGGCCGCTATGTTACGAGAAAGGTTACTCTAACAACTCTAACAATTACAACTAATGCTAATAATATCTTATACGTTATACAAACAACACGACTCATTCCTTTCCATCCTCACTATTTTACAGATATCCGGACCAATCAAATCCTATTTTGCCTCATTCAACACCATATGAACAAGAAGAACCTACAACCACAACCATTTCAGATCTGTCCCAACTAAATCCACAACCATATGGTAAGACTTCTTCTTCTGCTGTAATTACCACTCACATTTTGCACACATGCTCCAACTCACTTTACATAATAATAATTTAACTTGTCCACATTTCCTACGCAAAAAAAAAAAACGAACATACATCATCCACGTCGCTATAAAATCGCTATCGTCGGACGAGGCATGGTGGTATCTGGCCTGCACCCGTTGTCGCAAGAAAGCAACTCCTCAAGGTGAATCGTACGAATGCTACACTTGCCACAACACCAAAAGTGGGCCACTGTAATATCCTGACCCTCTCATATTGTCAATAATTTTATACACCTCAACACTACAAGGATCTCTATCAGTGTAGTCGGCCAAAACCGACTACACAAGTCAAAATACCGACGACACAGGTATTTGTCGTCGGCTGGCCGACGACACGGCTCGGACGACACAAATCACTTGTGTCATCGGCCAAGCCACAAAGCTGACGACACAAAGCAACTGGACGCTGCCCGCTTGGCACAACTTGTGTCGTCGGCCCGCAAAATGCCGACCACACAAACTGTTTCCCACCGACCTGCTAACGGTCGCCAGACAGGAATCCGTTCTGACGAGAGGGCCCCACAGATATGTTTGTGTCGTCGGCCTGCCACGTACCGTCGACACAAAGCAAACATGGGCCCACCTATTGCACCGTGGCTTGTGGGCCCACGTTCAACTTATGTCGTCGGCATTGATTATTACCGAGAACACAAGTAAATTTAGCTGGTCAGCCGTCCGTCTAGCCGACGACATAAGTTTTGGAGAGCAAGTCGCTGGTAAAGTTTGTGTCGTCGGCTTATGAGGCGACCGACTACACAAGTGAATTTATGTGGTCAGCCATTTGTACGGCCGACGACATAAGTTCTCGAAGGCCAAGTGGCACGTACAGTTTGTGTCGTCGGCATCTAAGTGGCCGACTACACAAGTTATTTTTTAGAAAAAAAATCCTAAAAATTGAAAAAAAATCACATTTTTAACCTGCAAAACCCCCCCCAATATCCCAGAATTATATAACCACATTTCCCACAACAAATGCATAATATATATCACATACGACGACCACATTGCACCAACATCCACACAATTAACGAAATTAACATTCAACGTCCATCAAACCAATTTAATAGTTAGCGTCGAGATCACAACGATAGTGCACAGCATATATATGCGAACGAACACGTCGACAAAGCATAATTTCACTGCCATCTCACAGTTCAACATAAACCAAACCTAACTTTGAGAACTCGCAAATGGGTCGCCAATGATCCCCTCAACGAATTGCTCCTCGACCGATCTTGTGGCGTCCGCTGTGCCATCCCCAGATATCAACAATCCCAAATATTTCTTTTGAAACGAAGGGAGTATTCTTTGCTGTTAGATCATTGGAGAAGAAAGCTCGATCATGCATACTATCTTCTTTTTTTTTGAGCTATCACTGTACATTAACGCCATGTCGTGTCCAGACAGATTAACTAACCATCTTTGAATTAACATGATCCCCGATGAAACCCAATGCCTTCTTGGAGGCTGAAAAGTAGGGATGGCAATCGGGTTGGGTACCTCCGGATACACCTCACTCAAACCCAAACACGAAACCCGAACTATATACCCGAACCCAAACCCGAAGTGGGAGATGGGCATCAATCCATGCCCATACCCGAATCCGACGGGTACCCATACCCGAATGGGTACCCGAACCCAAAACCAGGAGTAGCGCCTGGCCTGTGCCTGGGCATCGCGCTACGGCCTCGGGTGGCGCGGCGCCGGCGGTAAAGGCTGGGAGCAAGAGCAGCAACGACAATGAACGAGCGGGGATAGGGACTACTGATAGGGCGTGACTTCTCATCGATCAACGAAAAAGAGCAAATTTTAGTCGACGTCTTTTACGTTAGTTAATAACTAAACTTACTTATAGTTTGATGTTGTAAAAAAGTAGCAACAATCAACTGTATTATATTTTTAGTTGTTACAAGTTCACTCAATTCAAATGAAAAAACAAGCTACTCAAGAAAATAGCACATAACATTTTTTACAATTAAATTGTACACTTTTTGACAACGTTGAACTATAGGTAAATTTAGTTATTTATTAGTGTAAATAAGACGACTGAGATGTCGGTTCTATTCTTTTCAGTTTAACAATTTATTTACGTTTTCAAAAGACATGTTTTGAGTTTTTTTAGTTTGTTTTTCACTGTCTCGAAAGTGGTTTATAACACTTTAAAAAGCAAGTCAAACTAAATGAATCCAAATCTCGAGAATACTTCGAGAAACTCTTGAAATTTAGTCTTTTTGGCTATTCAGTTTTTCAGCCATTTAGATCAGCCATAAAGAACAAAGCATTCATATATGTTCAGACAATTGATATGGTGCAGTTTCATATTTACTACAGGGTTCAGAATTACTACAAAGTCTTCACTGTTATTCGAGACAACCAAACAAATTAACTTATAGGGGTAGTACGTATGCACGAACGTACGTGCTTGCTTGTTACTAATATATGAAAATAGGTGGGTGCAATATGCCAATATGACTTGGCCTCCCGTTGCTTGAGACCTAAACGTTGAAGAATTGTTGGCGCAACAAATGACTTGGCGTCACCTGTGACGCTAGCTTGAGGCCAAAGTATGCTTGGTCCGGTCGAGCCACTGCACGAGCGAACAAACAGATGAGGTTCAATTTGTGTTTGTCCATGTCACATCATATGCGATCTCAGGACTCACGATTTGCTTCTGTACCATATCGATAGACTAACTCCGTCTGTATGGATAACTAATTGGATATATCTCTTCAGATATGCATCTTTGGATATTTGGATGGGCTTTAAGATTCGTATTTACATTCCAGACCAAGGATTTATATTTTGGTTAGAGCTAGTATGTGCAATGTTGCATCTCAGCAGGATGTTTATAAGGGCGCCACGTCACACATTTGCCGACCGAGATAAGAAATAAAGGGGAGAGAGAATGAGTGAGAGAGAGAGAGAGAGAGGAGCCGCCTCTTGGAAGCAGCGATGCTAGCACAAGAATTCAAGCACCATCAATTCAGTGCGGAGCAGAGGCGCGGAGAGGACGATGTCCACGCAGTGAAGACCTCATGGACACGATGAAGTACGACATCAATGAGGGTGCATGTGTGTGCGTGCGGATCCGGTGAGGGGCGGCTTGTGGCGTCAACGTAGGTAGCATGCTCGGGATTTAGCAAGAAGTGGCGTCAACGCATGCGGCGCGCTCAGATCTAGAGAGCCACGACGTCCCCGCAAGCGACATGCTCAGATCTGGCGAGACCCGATGTGGGGGTTGCGTTCCTCGACGATGGTGAAGGCTGGATCTGATCAATTGGGATTCTCAGCAGTTACGGCCCTGCCATAAATGCCATTGACACGTGGACCCCTGGCTATATTGGGAAGCCACATATCAGTGGTAGTTACAGGAATGGCATAACTATTGAGGATTTCAATTGGAATTTGATGACAATGCTGGTTCTTCAATCTCCATGTAGTGTTCGATTTTTGTTTTTTGATATCAAGCTCGCAATTTAGGGATGAGCAGGGCTAGCAGGATGAGAAATAAGAAGAAAAGAAAGGTGGAAGAGTAGGAATCAGTATGATCCACGGCTAGGGAAAGAAGACAAGAAAGAAAAAGTAAAGAGAACAAACACTGTGAGTATAGGGGAAAAGCAAAAAAGGAAAAATGATTTTTTTTTGGAATTTTGATTGTTAAATTTAGTTTTTTTAAAAAAGATAAGGATGTAACGGATAAGCAACCACAGCAAATCATAACAATGTAGTTTATATAAACAATTTTAGAGAATTTATTGTGGGTGTTTTGTACAATAGTGTTTACAGATGACATGGTAACATCCTATATAGTATAGACAACAATTGTCTGTATTCTTTCGCCAGTCAAGACAATGGAATTAGTGAAATTTTATTATTATTTTTGCCTTTTTTATGCTGGGCCGAAAATACCGGATTTCATATAAAAAAAAAAGAATCCCTATCGCAAACCCGCCTAAACCCGACAAATCTTGTGTGGGGGCAATATCCTTTGGCTATGGTGCATCATCCGAGCCCAGTCCACAGCAATACATGTGGGGTTGCATGCCGGCCCTGGATGGAACACACTCTTTGTCTTCATTGGTCTCGTATGAATAAAACACTTTCTTTATATTTACTATTATTTATTTATCTGACAATCTATTCATAAAGTTTTTGCATCACAATATTCTTTTTTTCCTTTCTCCTCCTCCCTCTCATCCGACCAAGCCAACCATGACGCGACGGCTCTGGCACCGATGACGGTCGAAGCCGTTGCACTATGTCTGGCTCGGTCGGGTGGCAGGGAGGAAGAATGAGGAAAAAGAAAAGGGTCCGATAGTTTTTTCAAAGTTTTAGGGGTGGTTTCATAAAATAGTGAGCTAACCGAGGGACCATTTCGAAACACATCCAACCACAAAAAGGATACATATAAAAATTACGTAGGGATGAGAAAACTAGTCTCTTCTTCCGATAGAGTGGAACAATACATACTCAACAACCACGAGTCGAAAACAGATCCTCACTTGCTGCAGAGGACAGTGGGTCATTGACATATGGACCTGTGTATGTGGGGCCCACATGTCAGTGATACAGCTCAGAGGATCCCCCTCCCACGAGAGCCGTCGACCACATTCGGCTCGATCGGGCTCGTCAATCTGTGGAGACCGCGGCAGCAGCAGCGTCCATGGCAGCCTGCCTCGCCCTGCCGAGCTCGCGGAGACTCTCGACGCTGGGTATCCGCTCCTTGGCGGCGTCCAGCGCGCGGAACCGCTCCGCCCACGCGGCCAGCATCGGTGTGCGCGCGCCGTCAAGGACCGCGACGCCGGCCACCGCCTCAGCCGCCTTGATCCAGTCCACCCCAAGAAGGCGCCGAGCGCGACGTCCACGTACCCCGGGCTGTCCCCGCCGAAGAAGGCCTTCCCCTTGGAGCACGCCTCGAAGGCGTCTTCCAGGTTCTCCACAGCGGCGAACACCTGCCTCGCCGCCTCGGCCTTGTCGGCCTCCTCTACGGCTTCCCCTAGTGCCCGCAAACTCGGAAAGAACTGCATTAATTCACACGCATATATAACACGCAGGGACTCATAAGTCATAATCTCCATAGAGTTTGAGCCGTAGATGTACGTAATCGCTTGACTACCTACCTTATCGTCGATGTAGGCGGTCCAGAAGCGAGCGGCGGCGCGTTCGTGGGGGTCCGCGGGCAGGATGGACGGAGCAGCGCCGGTGAAGGCCTCGTCGATGTACTGGAGGATGACTGGCGACTCGCAGACCGGCTTGCCGCCGTGGAGGAGGACGGGCACCTGCTTGCGCACCGGGTTGGACGCGTGGAGGAGGCTGCTCTTGTTCCTGAGGTCCTCCTCGGCGTACTCGTGGCTCAGACCCTTGAGGCTGAGCGCGAGCCTCACCCTGATGGCGAAGGGGCTGCTCCATGTGCCCAGCACCTTGATCACCTCGTCGCCGGCGCCGCCACGTCCCGCCATTCCCCTCAACCTGCGGCCAAGTGTCGTTTTCTTCTGAATTTGCTTTGGTGGCACGGGAATTGGCGAGCGTACGTTTCGGTGCATATATACAAAAGAAAATTGGGATCCAAGGAACGGCGGCGTTTACGGTAAACCTGCGCTAAACACCGATGTTCCCAATGTAAGTGTAAGTGTTAGAACTCACAAAGCCAGCTCAGCTCTTTCGTCATTTCGTGCGTTCACCAGGTTTCAGTCTGCCGTGCACGAAGCCGATCCAACGGAACTACGGAAGTTGAGGAACCATTGAGACCCATATACGGGCGGGCTATGTTCGGGTTAGCCTTTTCCTCGACTTGATTCAATAGCCCAACCATCCAACCTACTACCAACGCTCCTTCAAAACTTCCGGTGGCCCATATGGCCCAACAACCCAACCTGCATCACTCCTCTAGACCCACATGGTGGATTTACTCTCAACTCCAAACCCCTATTGTTGTTGTGTCACCTCATCTCTTCCTCGATATTGCGTGCATGACTAGTAAGGGGTGATGGGCGGTGGACTGTGAGCGACAGGCTCCTCCTCCTCCACTGCGAGTTCGAGTGGCCTGCTAGCCTCCCCCTCTTCCTCCCTTGTTCCGACGGGAGGTTATGGTATGCTCCTTCTTCTGAACGCAATATATGATGGACTGCAAGTGGCGGGCTCCTCCTTGTCTATCGTGAGTCTGCTAGCGATCTCTTCATCACTCAATCCGGTGGCTAGCAGTGGGCTTAACCAAATCTGGTCGTCACAACATTGGCCACGATGGCGACAACCTCACTTCCTCCTCTTACTCCGATGGGTGACCACGCTACCCCCCTAGTCAGCAACCACCCTCTTCAGTAGATCTCCTCTCTCTCTCTCTCTTTGGCTCAGGGCGCCCTGGGACCTCGACAGGTCGGTTCGAGCACAAGTCAGGGCAAGAATTTTGGACCCCCCAATGCAAGCAAGGACGGGTCCGGTTGAGGTGATACCCAACTCGACCCATCTAGACCTCTACTATCGGAGCCAACACTAGAAGCTAGAGCGAGCCAAGTAAGTATAGCACGATGTTAGAACGCAGGGGTTCGCATGGCAGAGCCATGCACACATGCAAAAAGCAAAAGGTCGAAGAAGATGGACCACATACGTTGTGTTGGGAGGAAGATTATAGGGGTTTTTGTGCAAATGAGTTGTGGGGCTTTGGCGCGAGTCTTGATATATAATGAAATGGCGAAATTGTGTATGGAGATCATTGTATAAGCATATGTTTTTTCATATATTTTGCCATACACACTCGGTCTAACGGTACAATGAGAATGGATATAAGAGCATCACTAGCAGGATTTCTATATTTCGTTCTCTAAATCACTATGCGTTCCCTATATTTGCATCATCTCCAGCAGAGTCTCTATATTTGAAAAGATCTAGAGAGTCTCTAAATATAGACTCTGGAGAGAGTTTCTAAATTTAGAAGCTGAGATAGAGACCCTGCTAGAACGTTATAAAGACTGAAGTTGTCCGCAATAGTGTTTTAGGGAATCATTTAGAGTCCTTGCTAGCCATGCTCTAAGAGCATGATTGTCGTTGGCTCGAGCCAGATAACAAACTTCTGCGGGGCTACCCCGCGAAGCAATTAGGCGTGCTCCGCGAAGCAACTCGGGGAAGCCAAGCGATCATGGCTATCCTGCGAAAACTGTAGCTTGATCTTTATTATCGTAGGGAGGGCTATTTATAGTGGGGGGCCTTTTTACATTGCACAATACTGGCCCACTTCTTGACATAAAGTAAGGATAACGAGGTCTTTGCCACGAAAAGACCTCCTAGCCCCCATCTGCCACCTTCGCCGGGGGAAAACACCCTCGGGGTCAGGACTAAGACCCTAATACCCCTACTTTTCTATTTAAAGCAGGGTTACAAACGAGATTACAGGGGGACCCGGTTGTTATAGCCAAATTGTCATATCTTATGTTCTACGAGATGCTGGTTGTTACAGCTAGCTAGTATATCCCCTGACACGTGATATGATTCTTATTCTCTGCGGCAGACCATACTTGTTGTCCCCCAGCCTTCTTGGTTCCCACGGAACCGCCCTTGCTTCGCGGATTGGACTTAAACGTCTCCTCCTTCAGTCGGAGCTTCCAAAGGGCAGCTCCGCCTACTTGTTGCCCCATTTCTCCTCCGCTTCGCCTTTGCTTCGTGTAAAGGGGGCAAGGCTGTCCCCTCATATGTGCGCCCCCTTGCTTCGCGCCAGGGGGCGAAGCTTCTTCCGGGTTGTCTCGGGGTTGGTTCGCTCTTCCCTGATTCATAGGGGGTGGGTGTCCCTTATTACAACAATGATCAATGAGAGCATAACTTAGATTGTTTTAGTATTGTAACAAATAAAATAGAAATGAGGAAAATACACATAAATAATGAGACGTAAATAGTGGATGAATCGACAAAAATTAGTTTTAAATTAGTGATGTTCAGACGATCCCGCGGGACATCCAACTGGAATGGCATGACACGATTGCACAAGTTCCAGAACCTTGACACGATTTTGCACAAGTTCTACAACCTTGACACGATTGCACAAGTTCCAGAACCAGATAATCCATCTCCCTAGTTTATTACATGAATCAGCTGACACAATACAATCGAAACGCATTGTATAATCCGTAGCAGTCTAGCAAATATGCATGCTTTTCTCCGATCCTTGAGAAGGAGCCATGTGGCCATGCTGTTTAATCTAGTTCGACGTACTCGGTAGCTCACGCCCTTCAGGAGAATCATGTGGATCGTGTATATTTACTAGCCGCGCACGCGCGCCCGTGGCGCGCCCAGGGCGGACTCAGCACCCACCTACTATACGCTGTCTATAACAGTATAGCCCTATCTTAGACCCACCTATAATTTTAGTGTAAACTAGAAGGAAAGAAGGGGTTAAATTTCAAACTTGTGTATTAAACTAAACTTCAGCCCCTCTTATCCCCCTCTTATCATTTTTTGCTACGTCTGCTCCTGAGCGCACCGAGGGCGGGAAACGGCGCGCGTGGGCGGGGGCGCGCGTGCACGCATGAGCGGGGAAACTGGCGCGTGAGCAGGAAAGCCAGTGCCACAGGTGCGACGATGCGCACGGGGAAAAAGGTGGAAAAATAGGGGCGGCCAGGAATCGAACCGCGGGCGTTGAGGCGAACACTCGCCTCAGCTAACGAACCGGACAAAACGCCCGAGCCGCGGAGGTTTGGACGTAAAAAATTCTTGTATACGTAAAAATAAAATGAACGGCCCGATCTGCCTAGCGCGTGCGATCGAACGGCTGTGAACGAACGGGGCGACATGGCACATCCATGGTAACGCGTGGCAGCGAGGGGCAGCTCAATGTTCGGCTTTGTACTATTTATTGATGATGATGATACTTAAATCTTTTTATGGAACCCTATCATGAACTTGTGGTTCAACTCTATAAATGCTTAGTTTTAGGATTTCGGGCTAACTACTAAAGGCGGAATGAAAGAAAAGAGCAAGGTATTTGTTAAAAGAAAAGAGCAAGGTATTTGTTAATTTGTTTTCAATAAATAATAAAAAGTTTAAAAACAACTATTTTTTATAGACCCTTACAATGAAATTTGTTTCATATCCATTGTTCTGAATTCATTTTTGTAGTGAAACTTACTTATCTCTAATGTCTAATATTTTTATGCACCCCTATCATGAAACTATGGTTAAGGTTCCATATTTAAATCTTTCTTTTTAGTTTTTTAGCTTTAATGTCTAACTCTTTTTGTAACTTTACAAAAAAATTGCGGTTCTATTTAGTAGAAATTTGAGTTATAAGGATTTTTTAGTTGGGCACTAAAAGGTAGATGAAATAGAAAAATGTGCTATCTCATCTCACTACAGGAATCGCGACTACTGTCGACGGCTTATACCGTCGACACAGAGACAAACGTCCGTCGACAAACGCTCGACGACACAGAAATCTATGTCGACGGCCCAAGATAAAACCGCCGACAAACTTAATTTCAAGGCCAGGCCCTATGGTGAGGACCTTTGTCGGCGGCTTTATCGGCCGCCGACACAAGATCTCCTTGACGGCAGACGGCGCTCTGCTGTGTGGGCCCCACGGATCAATCCTGACAAGCCACGTGGCAAATATTTGTCCGCGGCTTATTCTATGACCGACGACACAGATCCTGCTTCCTGGCAGCCGTCCAGGCGACCTTTGTCGTCGGCCGAGTTACAGGCCGCCGACACAAACAGTCGGCTGATGTTTCCGTCAGGCCGTGATGGCGCCGTTAGCGTGTTCCGACTATGTCGACGGTTATTTTACTGCCGCCGAGATAGATTGTTCTTGCGGGATCTAAATTCAAATTTTTTTCCCGGACCTGTATTTGGGTTGATCTGTGTCGACGGTTGTTTCTGGACCGCCGATATTTATTGCCAAATTTGAATTTTAATATTCAACGGCGGGAGTGGGGCTGAGGGTTTGTCGTCGGCCCTGTTAATACCGCCGACAATGAGTATCTATGTCGGCGGTTTAAATTTAACCGCCAATATAAGTTTGTCGATAGCTCTTTGGCTGTTGATACAAATATTTTGGCCGCTGACACAGATGCAGATTCTTGTAGTGTCTCTTTATTTTTTTTAACAAAACCTAGAATTCTTAGAAGTGCTTACCCTTTTTTAGACCTCACCATGGTACTATGAGCTTTTTTTTCAAGTTTTTTTTGCGCTCTAATAGACCTCACCTTGATTCTATGAGCCTTTTTTTAAAGTTTTTTTTGCGCTATGAAATATCTAAAAACTAAAGGCAAGAAATGATGGGCTAACTCCGCTACAATAAAATTTCTGGCCATTTTCTTTTTTTGCGCCTTGTAAAAATCTGTGGAAAAAAAAAATGAAGCGATGGGAGAGCTGGGATTCCAACCCAACACCCATCGCCGTGCATAGACGTGGCTTACCAAGTGAGCTAAGCTCAATTGATGCTCTGGCCTAGACAAAAACCGAAGAAAAGAGCATTGCTGTGCACAGACGTGGCTTACCAAGTTAGCTATGCTCAATTGATGCTCTGGTCTAGACAAAGACCGAAGAAAACGGGAGAGGAGAGGAGAGGGAAGGGAAGGGAAAATAACATCGGTAAAAAAGGGAGCAGCTGGGATTCGAACCCCCGCGTGCTACCTGAAATCTTATTTTGCCAAAAGAATTTGTTTCATATGTAAAGTTTTAATGGACGCTTGGATGTAACCGTCGCTCGCGAACCGACGGGGCGACATGGACAGGCTCCGACGCAAAACAACCAAGCAGACTATCCACGTGTCTAGCCATAACACTGAATGTTCGGCTTTGCACTATTTATAAATAGATTTTGTAGGAAGAAGGAAGGAGAAAGAAAAAGGAAAAACAAAAAGAAGAAGAAAAAGAGAAAGAGAAAAAAAGAAAGAAAACGCGAGTGCAGCATGCATGCGGTCCGTGTGTGCATGTGCGTGGCTGGCGTGCGTGCATGCACCTGGCTGGCTGTGCGTGCCTGTGCGCATGCGCACCAGCCACCTCGCGCGCCGAGGCCGGGAGGGAAAAAGGAAAATAACGCGACGCATATAGGAATCAAACCGCGGATGCCAAGCGCGGAAAGAAATCATTTTATAGGTAAAAAATTCATGGACAGTCAAATCTGCCTGCCGAGCGCAATCGGACGGCCCAAGAAAATCGAGGCGACGTGGGCTTGCTGGGGCGCTGCGCTGAGCTCCCTGAGCGCGCTGCGCATAGAGCGAGCCACATGGCGCGAGGGGGCAGCTTCCTCTCGGCTTTTTTATTGATTGATTCTTGGCTATGGCTGAACAGTGAACACGGGTGGCCTGCTTATGTTAATCTATCTTCTATTTATCTAATTATATAATTAAAATGGATTCAACGGAGGTAATACATTAATCATAAAATATAGGAAATTTTCACATTAATTTAAAAGGAAGAATGATATATACACTGTCGATTGTTGTTGTCCGAATTATAACGGATTAGATTAAAAAAGTATTATAAAATTATAATTAAAAATGATAGAAATTAGTGTACAGATTAAAAAAGTCCATATGAACGCAATAAAAAGAATAAACGGTTTTGATTAAATCAAAAAGTCCACAGGGAAGACAATATCACTGGAACAATTAAGATCAGACATATATGGGCATGCTAATTTGTTTAAGCATTATGGTAAAAAGAACAAACAAAGGGTAAAAATCCAATCCGAGTAAATATGGGACGTGAGAATCATGCGGATGCTATGGCTGAACACGGTTACACGGGTGGCCTTCACATGCTAATCTATCCATCTTCTATCTATCTGCTATATAATCTTAAAATATAAGAAATTTTCAAATCAATTCTAAAATATGAAATTCCATATTAACTGAAAATAAAAAGAATGATTTACATTGTCAATTGTTGTGACCCATATTATAAAAAATTAGATTAACCCTAATTTAAAAAAATAAAATTTTTGAATAAAAATAAAAGAAATCAGAGTCAATGTTAGATTAATAGAAAAGATACTATGTGTAGTATAGTTACAAATAAAAAATACATAAATTTAGAATAAAAAATAAATGAAATAAGAGTCCATATCAGATTAATGGAAAAAAATAAATAATAGAAGTCCATTTCACGTTGATCGGAAAATTCATTTCAGCTATGGTAAAAAATAAAAAAAATTCATAATGTGGAATATATAATAATAGAAATAAGAGTCCATGTTAGATCAAACATTGACATAAATCTAGCCATGCAGATGTCTAGTAAACGGAGCCATCACATTAATTTTAAAAAAAATAAGAATTCTCCATATTAATCAGAATGAAAAGAATGATTTACACCGTTTATTGTTGTGGGCCTAGATTATAACAAATCAGATTAAAATAAAATAATTCATATCAACTACAAAAAAGTAATAAAGAATAAAAATAGAATAAGTGTGCATACCAGATTAAAAAAAATCTGGATTGGCTAAAATAATAGTATAAATTCAGGAAAATAGTCCATACGAGATTAAAACAATTTGGGCATATTCGCTACATAAAAAAATTACGTAAATTTTGAATAGAAAATAATAGGAATAGAAGTCCATTACAACTTAAAAGATTGAAACAAATCTATCCATGCAAACGCGCATGACACCGTGCTTGTTCATTTTATTTAAACTAAAAGAGTGAAATTCTTTTTTTTAAAAAAAAAATAAATGTACGGCTGTACCCTTTTTTGTAAAAAAGAAAAATTCTCACACATCAGCACACGCATGTTATGTCATTCATGACGCTATGATGCATTAGTGCCTCCTTACACAAGAACTCATGTGCCATATATATGCACGCTACTTAATGCTCATCTGGCTCTAATCCAGAGCGCAGCAAAACCACACTAGCATATACTCCAGTACCCAGTAGAAAAATGGGGGAACGAGGAGACGAGCTGATGCTGCTCGGCCTGTGGTCGAGCCCGTTTGTGCTGAGAGTGAAGCTCGCGCTCAGCCTCAAGGGCCTGAGCTTCGAGAACGTCGAGGAGGACCTCATGAACAAGAGCGAGCTCCTCCTCGCCTCCAACCCCGTGCACAAGAAGGTGCCCGTGCTCATCCACAACGGCAAGCCCATCTGCGAGTCGTCGGTCATCTTGGAGTACATCGACGAGGCCTTCGCCGGCGTCGGCCCTTCCCTTCTCCCCGCTGACACGTACGAGCGCGCCGTCACTCGCTTCTGGGCCACCTTCATCGAAGACAAGGTGAACGCTTGATCGCAGTCTAGTAGTCACTAACTCACTGCTAGTCAGTCTTATGTATCTGCATCATCAACTCCAACGCTGTCAATTTGGTACTTGACGCGCTGGTGCGTGGCTGCGCAGCTCCAGGCCTCGTGGTGGCAGCCTGGCAGGCAGCCAGGGGTAAGACGGAGGAGCAGAAGGCGGAGGGGCTGAGGCAAGCGGTCTCGGCGGTGGAGACGCTGGAGGGGGCCTTCAAGGCGCTCTCCAAGGGGAAGCCCTTCTTCGGCGGCGACGGCATCGGGCTCGTCGACGTCATGCTCGGGGCCATGGTCCCGTGGTTTCACGCTGGCGTGAAGCTGTATGGCCTGCGCACCTTCGACAGCGACCGGAGCCCGCTCCTGGCGTCGTGGGTGGAGCACTTCGGCGCGCTGGACGTCGCCAAGGCGGTGTTGCCGGACGTGGACAGGGTGATCGAGTACGCCAAGATGAGGGAGGCGCAGCTCGCCGCCCAGGCCGCAAATTAACTAGTAGACCTGCGCGCCGCGTAGGCACTAATGACGTCGGTGGCTGTTGTCTGCATGACTGCATCCTTGGGTCATTGAAGTTGGTCTGTTGCTTTAATAATCTTGTTGTATTGTTTATGCTTTGCTGCTCGGTACATCCATTTGTTTTATTAATATACAAAAACATGTTTCCGAGCAGCTATGAAACTTTCTGACATATCTATAGCCATCGGTCAAAAGCAATCTAGTCCTTCCTCCCTTCCTCTCCTCCTCAATGTTGATCGACGCCTCGGCTAGGACAGCTAACGACCACCGCGTCGGTTGGGTACGACCATGGCGACGCGCGCTTGGGCCACTGCGCCGGTCGTCACAACGTCGAGCTGCCATACCGCACACGTCAAGCTTAGTCATGGGAATTGGGCCGTGCTTTTATGGGCCGACCCGAGCACAACCCGATTTTAGAGGCCCAAAGCAAGGCCCGGCATGAAATTATTAGGGCCGTGGCCCAGCCCGATTGCCGGGCCGGGCCAGGCCAGGCCTAAGAAGCCGGCACGGCCCGAACTGAGGCACGAGTCAGTAATTTGTATTTTTGGTGGTCTTTTGTTGCTCGGATAAATTTTGTTTCTATATGAAAGTTGTAGATTATTTGGAGAAGCATCTTTGTCATGTAGATAACTTTTTCATTTGAGCAATGCATGAATTAATAAAAAAAAAATATGTAGTGCGCTGGCTGTTTTAGAACCCGCATCACCCATTTCGGTAATTAACATTTTTTGAGATATTCCGTTGCTCAAAGGAATTTATGTTCTACATAAAAGTTGTAGAGAATTTCGAGACGCATCTTTTTTGTATAGATATCTTTTTTATTTGAGTAATGTATAAATTTATAAAAAATTATTTATCTCTCTGTTTTGTCGGGCATGCCGTGCTCGGGCCAGCCCAGCCCGATTGCGGGCCGTCGGGCTTTTGAGCCATGCCGTGCCTGTCTTTTGGCAGTCCGGGCCGGCCCGGCATGGCCCAAAGTGTTGACCGGGTCATGCCGGCCCGATGCATGACGGCCCGAGGTACGACGGGTCCGTGCCGTGCCGGCTCGGCACGACCCAATTCCTAGGACTAGTCAAGCTACCGCCTACTCGAAGCCACCATCGCCAGCGACCTCTGTCCTAGATGCATGACAGCGACCACATGAACGAGTCCCCTCACGCTGCCGCACCGTTCTTCGCGCCAAGCCATGCCACCACGCCGACAGAGGGGGCGGTTGCCAGCAACAGGAGCAACGGCCGGCAGCCGGCTCAAAAGAAGAGAAGGTGAGGAAGAGAAAAACTTAATTGCTTTTTGGAAGGTTTATGCATTTTTTTGTAAACTAAGCTGGGTAGCTTCATATTGGTAAGCAAAAGACGCTTTAATAAATGGGAATTTTTGGGTCGTTCAGGAGAAGCTCCTCCACGCCCTTAGGTGGAGCGTGAGCCACACGCCAGCTTAGTGTACCGACGAACATATTCATCACCTGCTCCTGCCATCTCCTATAGATATACCATGGATGCGCGAGGTGATGTAAAGCATGCTAGTGAAAGTGCACAAACTTTTTGCCTGCGTTTTGCTGGGCTCTTCATCAAGGAGAGGTGAAGACATACCGTCGTCATGGTTGAGTTGGGTGATGTACGTGGCTGTGTTAACCAGTTTTTGTGGATTGGGCCATGCTTTTTAGGCTAGCCGAAATATGATACAAATTGGCAGAGGCGGCGAGCGCTCTTCTTCCCATGACAAAATTGGCAGAGGGGACGGTTACGCGGCTCCTCCTCCCCCGAATAGAGAGCCCCAACTGTAGCTTCTCCTCCGCCACCGGCAGCGGCAGCCTAGTTGCCCCGCCGTCGGTGGGCGGTCCTAATGCTCCTCTGTCAACATCTCCCACCCTGGTGATCAAGCCTGGCGATGGTTACCCTTTTTATCATCTTCTTCTTGCAGCCTCTCCAGATCTAGGCTTCATTTGGGGTCTTGGCGGTGGTCTCGCCGGGCGGTAGCAGCGGCTGGCGGTGGTGGGGGGTAGGGGAGGTGGTTTCCCTTCCTCCTCGTCTCCTTCTTCCATTCCGGCAGTAGCCATCCTTGGCGGTTGGCTGGACGGGGGAGCCGATGGCTTCCTCCTCCCACATCCACCCTTGATCTAGTATGACTCCATCCCAGGCAGTGGCTAGCGGTAGTGAGCGTCTGCTCTTGCATATTGTTGGTGTGGTGGCAATGGGTGACGCGGGCCCATTGATTTTGACCGGGTCCCGCTTGATTGCTTCGTGTTTTCGTCAGCTGGCTGGCTCTAGGGATCCACCAGGATGGAGGCGGTGGATGGCTACTAAGTTTTCTATCGAGGCAAGATTCTGAGGGACGGCGCTTTTGCGTCGTTGGTTTTGGTTCTTCCTCTTTGTGCGCCGATGCCGGTATTTTCTCGGCTCTATTCTTTCATTTGTGTTCCAAGCCTTCAGGCTTTGGAATGTGGAGGGTAGAGAGTGCCCAATCGGCGGCATCGACATTATGGGGGAGTAGCTAGCTATGCCGAGCTGTGTTGTTTCCGTTTGTTTGGTGTTTTGTTTTTATGGTTACCACATGCTGAGTGTCTTTCTGATCCTGTCGACTGTTGTTCATGTGTTATGGTTGTGCTACAGAGTGGTAAGTCAGGAATCCAATTTGTTGCATCGTGTGAGTTGTGGGGTCTGATGTACGAGAGTTTTTGTAATCTGGCCTTTTTATTGGAATGAATGAATGCAGTGTCCCTCAAAAAAAGAAGAAGAAATATGACACAAATGACATGCTAGGTGAGGCCTACTTTCCTCGCATTATGGGCCACTTGGCCTGACACAGATAGCTGGACCGTGCTAGGGCTGACATGTTGCTCCCTTCGCAACATGCCACCTTTATTTTGGATGGAATCGCACGTCCACAACGGCGTCCTCTATTCAACCCCCCACCTCTAAGAGCATCCCCAGCAGGGCCTTTAAATTTTCCTCTATCGCTACAGTAACTGCTACAGTAATCGCTACAGTGCAAATTCCTTCTCACATACATCAAATTCCCTCCTGCTGCATTTGAAAATTTTTGAAATAGAGGTGCATTTGGGGGGTGTGATGGGGATGCTCTGAGGCTCTAACTCTTAAATCCTATTCACTCGGATTCACCTGACCCGGTGCTCTTTACGCCACTTACCATCAACGACCAATAACCCTGCGGTTGCGACCAATGGGGTTGGACACTTGAGCCGATCCCAACGCGCTCTAGATTGATCTCCTAGCCGGTGCACCCACTACGAGACAATATTGGTACGTAGCTCAAGCAACATGCGTCATAGTTGTAGCTGTGACACAAATACCTGTACGAGTGGGGGACAGAGTGTGGGAGGAAAGGACCGGTGCACATCATTTTAGATTTTTTGGGAGACGGGTTCTTGCAAGATGTCTGAGAGAGGAGGTGAATAGGTCGACACAAATTAAACAATAACCAATGCGCTTGCAGCTCTATACCCTTGTGTAACATCCCAAATATTAAAAATCAATTTGGCACGTTAATAATTTTCTAAATTTCATAATTTTAAAATCGCAAATCATTTGCATTGCATCATGGCATATTCATCATCATTGCATGCATTATAGTTAAATTTGAGCAAGGATTTAAACTTTTCAAACATGCACCTTGGTGGAAAAATCTAATAATAATTTTAATATGTATATTATATTTTCAAAGCCAATCTCAAATAAGGGTATTTGGAAGTGTATTAATAAAATATTGGGAAAACAAATTATATTTTCCTAAAGTATTAATATGTTTAAAAAGGTTTTGGAAAATAAAAGTGCTAATGAGAATCAGAAAATTCTAAAATCTTCTATTTTCCTCTCGGCCCGAACCGGCCCATTTCCTTTCCTCCCTCTTCTTTTTCTCTTCGCCGCCCCTCCTCCCCGCTGATGGGCCGAAATCGCCGCGTCGGCCCATCTCAGCGCAGCCAGCTCCTCCCTTGCGCCAGCTCGCTTTAATAATCTTGTTGTATTGTTTATGCTTTGCTGCTCGGTACATCCATTTGTTTTATTAATATACAAAAACATGTTTCCGAGCAGCTATGAAACTTTCTGACATATCTATAGCCATCGGTCAAAAGCAATCTAGTCCTTCCTCCCTTCCTCTCCTCCTCAATGTTGATCGACGCCTCGGCTAGGACAGCTAACGACCACCGCGTCGGTTGGGTACGACCATGGCGACGCGCGCTTGGGCCACTGCGCCGGTCGTCACAACGTCGAGCTGCCATACCGCACACGTCAAGCTTAGTCATGGGAATTGGGCCGTGCTTTTATGGGCCGACCCGAGCACAACCCGATTTTAGAGGCCCAAAGCAAGGCCCGGCATGAAATTATTAGGGCCGTGGCCCAGCCCGATTGCCGGGCCGGGCCAGGCCAGGCCTAAGAAGCCGGCACGGCCCGAACTGAGGCACGAGTCAGTAATTTGTATTTTTGGTGGTCTTTTGTTGCTCGGATAAATTTTGTTTCTATATGAAAGTTGTAGATTATTTGGAGAAGCATCTTTGTCATGTAGATAACTTTTTCATTTGAGCAATGCATGAATTAATAAAAAAAAAATATGTAGTGCGCTGGCTGTTTTAGAACCCGCATCACCCATTTCGGTAATTAACATTTTTTGAGATATTCCGTTGCTCAAAGGAATTTATGTTCTACATAAAAGTTGTAGAGAATTTCGAGACGCATCTTTTTTGTATAGATATCTTTTTTATTTGAGTAATGTATAAATTTATAAAAAATTATTTATCTCTCTGTTTTGTCGGGCATGCCGTGCTCGGGCCAGCCCAGCCCGATTGCGGGCCGTCGGGCTTTTGAGCCATGCCGTGCCTGTCTTTTGGCAGTCCGGGCCGGCCCGGCATGGCCCAAAGTGTTGACCGGGTCATGCCGGCCCGATGCATGACGGCCCGAGGTACGACGGGTCCGTGCCGTGCCGGCTCGGCACGACCCAATTCCTAGGACTAGTCAAGCTACCGCCTACTCGAAGCCACCATCGCCAGCGACCTCTGTCCTAGATGCATGACAGCGACCACATGAACGAGTCCCCTCACGCTGCCGCACCGTTCTTCGCGCCAAGCCATGCCACCACGCCGACAGAGGGGGCGGTTGCCAGCAACAGGAGCAACGGCCGGCAGCCGGCTCAAAAGAAGAGAAGGTGAGGAAGAGAAAAACTTAATTGCTTTTTGGAAGGTTTATGCATTTTTTTGTAAACTAAGCTGGGTAGCTTCATATTGGTAAGCAAAAGACGCTTTAATAAATGGGAATTTTTGGGTCGTTCAGGAGAAGCTCCTCCACGCCCTTAGGTGGAGCGTGAGCCACACGCCAGCTTAGTGTACCGACGAACATATTCATCACCTGCTCCTGCCATCTCCTATAGATATACCATGGATGCGCGAGGTGATGTAAAGCATGCTAGTGAAAGTGCACAAACTTTTTGCCTGCGTTTTGCTGGGCTCTTCATCAAGGAGAGGTGAAGACATACCGTCGTCATGGTTGAGTTGGGTGATGTACGTGGCTGTGTTAACCAGTTTTTGTGGATTGGGCCATGCTTTTTAGGCTAGCCGAAATATGGCACAAACGACGTGCTAGGCGCAGGGCCATTCCTGGGACAGGGCAATAGAGGCGACTATCCTGGGCCCATGATTTTGGGGGCCCAACACAGCGCTTATATATAGTAGTACTTTAGAGTATAGACCAACCTTAAGTCAGCAACTCGTTTCTCTCTCCAAGACTGCAACGGTTGTGCGACTGCTCATCTTCCCAAACTCTTTTCTTCCCCAAAATCGACTCCCAATCTACCGATCTCTGTCCCTAGGCCATTAATTTTGCGTTTAACGGCATTTCCGTTGGTGATTAGAGGAGAAATTAGTGGGATAAATACCACATCCTACCACCACAAATCCCCAATTTCATGGGCGATTCAAGATGATTCAACAAACTGGCCAGCAAAGTAACATCGCAGCAGCAAGAAGTCAATGAATTTCCTTGCTAGATACCTCGGCCGCTGGAAAAAAAATTCTCTATCTATAGTATCATGCTTTTCTTTTAATGTATCAAACATAGTAGATGCTATTTATAATAATTTTTAAAAATTTGATTTAAACTTCAAGAATAGACTAGGATATAGATCCTAATTTATGTTTTGCCTCGGGGCCTCAAAACATTAGTAACGCCCTTGGCTAGGCAAGGTCTACTTTCCTCGCATTATGGGCCACACGGCCTGACACAGATAGCTGGACCGTGCTAGGGCTGGCATGTTGCTCCCTTCGCAACATGCACCTTTATCGTGGATGGCATCGCACGTCCACGATGACGACCTTTGTCCAACCCCCCACCTCTAACTAGGGATGGAAAGGAACCAAGTTTGAGCAAGCTAGCGCCGGCTCGTTCCGCAAAAAACACGAGTTGGAAGAGAGGCTCGGCTCGGGCTCGTAAAAAATTACGAGCTAGACGGGAGGCTCCGCTCGGGCTCGTCAAAAGCTCGAGCTAGCTCATGAGCGTTTGTGAGCGTGGCTAGGGTTTTAGATCTAGGAGAAGTACGGTGGCCAGGAGGAGAGACAGAGCGGAGGGTGGCGGCAGAGATGCTTACCGAGACAGAAATAGAGGTAGGCGGTGGTGCTGGTCTGACGGGGACGGAGGGAGCCCGCGATGCTTGCTGCTAGGACGGGGACAGAGGGTGAGGCGGCGGCGGCGTTGCAGCCAGTGTAGGTCAAGAGGAGCTTGATGGAGAGGTGGCGGTGCTACCGGGGTTGGCCGAGATGAGCATGATGGAGAGGTGACGATGACGATGTTGGGGCCTATCGGCCATCGCTGCTCGCGTCACTGGCGCCATGGCATGCTCCTGCTCTTCCTGCTGGCGGCGACGAGCGAGGAGAGGGGGAGGCGGCGTGCAGAGCGGAGGAGGCTAGGAGGCGTCGGGGAGAGGAGGAGACACGAGATTTGGGAGAGGCGACGTCGGGGAGAGGAGTGGTGATTGGGATTTGGACTGGGGAAGGGGGCCGACGGTGGTGAGGTGGGTGATGTGCTAGGGTGTAAAATGGGCCGGCATGTGGGTGTGGCCTATGGGTTGCAGGGATGTGGGTCGGCACTTTGTTGTCCAACTCGCGAGCTACTCATGAACGAGATAGACTCATGCTCGACTCGGCTCGTAAAATGTCACGAGCTAGAAACGGAGCTCGGATCGCGCTCGTGTTGTAACGAGCTGAGACCGAGCCGAGCCGAGCCCACCCGGTGCTCTTTATGCCACTTACCATCAATGA
The DNA here is from genome assembly GCA_005191435.1 of Raddia distichophylla. Taxonomy (NCBI): domain Eukaryota; kingdom Viridiplantae; phylum Streptophyta; class Magnoliopsida; order Poales; family Poaceae; genus Raddia; species Raddia distichophylla. The sequence continues at coordinate 2,780,277 of SPJY01037268.1, read as the reverse complement.
CCAATAACCCTGCGGTTGCGACCAAAGGGGTTGGACACTTGAGCCTCCCAACGCGCGCTCTAGATTGATCTCCTAGCCGGTGCACCAAACCACTACGAGGCAATATTGGTACGTAGTTGAAGCGACTGGCGTCATAGTTGTAGCTGCGAGGAGCATGATGTCGAGCTATACCTGTACGAGCGGGGGAGAGAGGGAGGGAGAAAAGGACCGGTGCATATCATTTTAGATTTTTTCGGGAGGCGGGTTCTTGCAAGATGGCATGAGAGAGGGGGTGAATAGGTCAACACACATTAAACAATAACCAATGCGCTTGCAGCTATGTACACCCTTGTATGAAAAAATCGCCTGCCTAGCACTACACCGAATTATGTCATATTTACATTTATATTTGTATTATTTCAGTTTAAATGGGAAAAGATAAGGTTATTAGTGTCGTTTCTTTAGTGGAGATTTGACAAAACATCTCAAAATCTTTTATGTGTCTATACTATGCCAACTAACACATATTACATATTATATTTGTTGGTTTCGACTATCGACCATCGATCACAAATATTATCAACGTGCTAACTGGAGGGAGACACCCGTGGTCGCCGTTAGAACCAGGTCATTGTCAGCGGGCGGCGTGTATAACCAAATTGGCCGAGTCAAGGAGAGAGAAAGGGAAAAAAAAGAAGAAGGACCCAATCACTCTTGTTTAAAAAATTCAAGGTATGTTTTGCAGAAAAAAGTGAGGAAGGTGTAGGGATGTGAATGGATCTTGGTGCACGACCGACCGACCGACGTGTAGATAAGGCGGGGAACTCTTCTAGGGGCAAAAGTCATGCTTTGTATAAATATAGGGACTATCTACCACACAATCGGCCAAAAATAAAATAATTGTCGGCCAATTGTAGTAGAATTGCACTGTAACATTACTAAAGTTGACATTATTAACAAATGCAATTTTAGTATTATCAGTATACAATTTTAGATTGATTGAAAATACTAAAATTACACTAGGCTTTGAACCTGGGACCTCTTGACATCCAAAACTTTATTACCACACCTACTAGCCACTAATATGGTTTCTCCTGTGATGGTTGTTTCATGTTATATTATAATATGCACGTTGGTAAACAAAAATAAAAAATTAATCGTGCCGGTCCGACGTACCTGGCCTTCGGCCTAGGCACAACACGCCTAACCGGGCTAGGCCCAACATGTGCCGTGCCATGTCGTGCTTCGGACCGGGCCAAAATATCGTGTTTCGTGCCGGCCCATTTGGCCATCTATAGTGCAACTTTAAAATGATTTATTGCTAAACAAATTTTAGGCGTTTGATAATTGGCATAAATATATGTTAAATATTGTTGAAAACTATCGAGTATAGGGAACACACATGTTCATGGTACTACAATCGCACCACAAATTTCCTTTTTTATTGATGAAACAAACATGTGCACCAAGAACAAGCGTACAATCTGACCGGAGAACACAGCGATTGAACGAAGATGAAAAAAAAAACTATATATAATGCAGCGGCTTGAATGCACGTACCAAACACATACCGACGAACAAATCAGCTTAAACCCAACGACGCATCTAGCCGGCACGCAGGTTTACTTGGTCGCGGCCTGGGCGGCGAACTGTGCCTGCCTCATCTTGGCGAACTCGACCAACCTGTCGATGTCTGGCAGCACCGCCTTGGCCAAGTCCAGCGCGCCGAAGCTCTCCACCCACGCCGCCAGGAGGGGGCTCCTGGTGTCGTCGAAGCTCCGCATGCCGTTCATCACCTCGCCGGCGTGCATCCACGGGACCAGGCCCCCGAGCATGACGTCGAGGTAGCCGACGCTGTCTCCGCCGAAGAAGGGCTTCCCCTTGGAGAGCTCCTTGAAGGCCGCCTCCAGCGTCTCCACCGCCCAGACCGCCTGCTTCAGCCCCTCCGCCTTCTCCTCCTCCGTCTTCCCCCTGCTCATCTGCCCCCACGAGGCCAGCAGCTGCGCAACCACGCACCAGCGTGTCAGGTAAAAAAAATTACAGTGCCAAATTGTTAATTAGTTCGAGTTGATGATGCACATGCAAAACTACTGGACTGCGATAAGGATTATCACTGCCGATTCGCTGGTGATAACCCCAATAACCCTGTGAAGCCAGTTTCGAATTGACGGTGATGGGGTGTTTCTGCAGCAGTGCACCTTGTCGTCGATGAAGGCAGCCCAGAAGCGAGCGACGGCGCGCTCGTAGGGGTCGGCGGGGAGGAGGGAATGGCCGGCTCCGGCGAAGGCCTCGTCGATGTACTGCACGATGATATGCGACTCGCAGATGGGCTTGCCGGCGTGTATGAGGACGGGCACCTTCTTGTGCACGGGGTTGGAGGCGAGGAGGAGCTCGCTCTTGTTGAAGAGGTCCTCCTCGACGTTCTCGAAGTCCAGCCCCTTCAAGGTGAGCGCGAGCTTCACCCGCAGCACGAACGGGCTCGCCCACAGGCCGAGCAGCTTCAGCTCGTCTCCTCCTCCGGCCATGTTTTCTATAAGAGCACGAGTAGTGACTAGTGAGTGCTGTGCGCGTTTTCTGTAGGAATTTACAAGGCTTGCACTCCCTTGAAATTGTGGTTTTGCTGTGCTCAAGATCAGAGACAGAGTAACTTCTTTATAGTACAAGGCACCAGCTGGATTCTTGGGAAAGGAGGCGCTAATTCATCATGCGTCACGAATGACAACATGCGTGTGATGATGTTTGCATGATTGGAGTTTTTTTTTAAGAAAGAGGAGTACAAATTTTCGGAATTATTTTGGTTAATTCCGATATTTTCTTTTAAAAAATTGAATTTGGAAAGGTCGGTTAGAGTGTTTTCTAGAATTTTAAGGTGAAATTATGTTGATTGTAAAAAATGAATTAGAAACTTGGCCAATTCTTGGAAGAAGGTAGAGTCACCCTGCTTAAGTCGGTTCTCTCGGCCCTACTGTCCTACACCCTTTCAGTGATCTCTCCGCCTACCTCGATCCTTTAAAAAATCGACAAACTGCGTCGCGCCTGGCTTTAGCGCGGAAATGACAATGTTGCGGCGGATGAGTGTCGTGTTGATTGGAAACTTGTCTTCTCCCCAACTGCGCTTGGGGGGCTCAGGGTGCGCTTACCTGAAGATTTTCGCCTGTGTCCTCAAACTGCACTGGTTTTGTTTGGCCAAATCCGACTCTCCCAGATCGTGCCTCGTCTCGCTGGACAGAGTGAGCCCTACTAATATGGCACTCTTCAGAGCGGGCTCTGAGTAGGTTCTTGGGAATGGGGCCAACTTCCTCTTCTGTACCGACGCTTGCCTCCTTAGGCAATCTCCGAAGAAAGTGTCCCCATGACTTTTTGTGGTCTCCACACGAAAAAACCACACAGTCGCGAGGCCCTGCACAATAACAACTGGCTGTTAGACTTACGACATAATTTCGCCCCAACCTTGCTATGGAGCTAGTCTCCCTTTGGCAAAAGATCAACCATATTGCGCTCCGTACGAACCACCCGGACCGATCCGTTTGGTGTTTCTCCGTAGACGGGATCTTTTCTGTCCGCTCAGCGTACAACATGCAATTCGCTGGAAAGACATTTCCGACGGTGCTTGCGCCAATTTGGAAGCAATGGGTGTCCTCCAAGTGCAAGTTCTTCGCTTGGACGCTGTTCCTAAAGAGGGTCATGACCGCTGACGTCCTTCTGTGTAGGGGTCTGCCAAATAACTACTTTTGTGCCCTTTGCGTCCGATGCCTAAGACCCCGAAACACCTCTTCCTCGAGTGCCCCTTCTCCTCCCACATTTCGGACCTCTTGGCTTCCAAGCTCAATGCTCCACGCCTACTCCGCTCTGCATAGACTCACTCTGATGATCTCAGCGCCTGATAGGCTGAGGTCATGTTGCAACCCAACCTTACCCTGGGTCTAGGATCCGTCGTACTAGCAACCTTGTGTCATCTCAAACTCGAAAGAAACAATCGCATTTTCAACTCGAAGGAGCTGCCACCGACGATCTTCTTTGATTTGCTCTTGGAGGTCCTGCGCCTTTTGGGGCGGCAAGCACCCGTTTTGTAATAAGTTAACTCATTTGTAGCGCACGTTTGGGGGGGAATGCGCATAAGCCTCTGACCGTGTAACTTTCCTATTGAACTAAATACAACTGACTTTTCCTTAAAAAAAATTGGAAGAACAGTGGAAAATTATGGTAAATTGACAAAAAAAATTCTAACATGAATTCTGAATATTTCTTTAAATGTTTGAGGGTAAAAAAATTTACAAATAAATACCCTACAGTCGAAGGGTTTAAAACTTTAAATACCACCACGATGGACACATTATTCTTTTTAATATTCAAATGTTATCTCTGGGCTTCCATGGATTATCCACAACTCCTTTGTGCTTGGCACCATCACGTACTTGCTCGGTCACTTACACAACCAAGACTATTATGCAAGAGATAAGTCATTGCACCATGCCACCATACACAACCAAACAGTTTGTCAGAGGGTACTGGCGCATAAATTCCACCACTGATAGTCAAGGTCAACGATTGAATAGATTGCTTGCTTGCTAATGAATCGATGTGCTTAATTTTTCATTAGTTTTTGCGATATGACCGGCAGCATTGAAGCTGGAGATATGTCTATCTTGTAGAACAAGACTAGCTAGCGATGACTCATACGATTGTTCTACTCTGTAAAACTGTCAATTAAATATGACAAGGAAAATGTTTTTTTTGTTGATATTGGCGTATTTTAGGAGTGTGTTCAGTCATCACAAATGTTTAAGGCCTTGTTCTTTTCAGCGTATGGCGTATTACTGTAGTAAATTTGAGAGCCCTCGAAATGAGGTCTAAAGATTATAAAAAAATAATTAAAAAATAGTTTTAAAATATTTGGAAGGACTATTAAAAGTCATGAAAAAATCATCGCAAATTATAACAACATATAGGCTACATAAAAATAACAAAATTTGCTACAGTAATATGCAACGGTATAATACGCTGAAAAGATCAAGGCCTAAGTATAATCTAGAACTCTTTTGTATGCCCTAGACCGTATTAGAGTTGAGAGACGGTATAGGTGTGCATGATATTAAAAAAGAATATTTATTGTGCAAGCAAAAAATTTTAAATATTAACTACGAATGCCCTCTAAATATTTGGATTAAATATTTTTAGATAATGAAAAAAATTATGGCATCTATATCGTGACACTAACACGTCTAATTTACCTCCGCTACAATTGTCTATTTTACTTGAATTGTTGACAAAAAAAAAAGGGCCATCACCCATCGGAACTGATATATATTTTTTAATTGATGTCGCGCTTCTATTTCAACCATTCAACATGGCTGCGATGTCATTGACTAACACATGGCGTTGCCACGTGACGGTGATATTTTCATCGGTGAGGCTCTGACAAAAATCATTCGTTCTTTGGGAATTTTACATAATAATTCATAGAAAATTTTCATAATTCATATAAAATTGTACAAAATTCACACAAAATCCACACCATCGTATTATCACGCACATGCATGCCATCACAAGCATTGTTTGTCGCACAAATTCAAATACGATTGATAACTAAGGTAAGATATGAATTCGTCTAATTAATTATTTTCATAATCTAACTGTGGACTGATGAAAATGTTGCAGATTCCAGTAATTCTCATTTCGGCATAAAGCTGACAAAATAAGAATCACAAGTCCAATTAAGTTTTAACTTCCAAGTAAATTCAAGCATCACAAAGCCTATCATTGGTTTTTCAACCATAACTAACAGAGTGGCAGATTCGGTAAAATCAGAACATCATCTTCTATTATGTAGATTATCACTCTCCTACAAATTCACAAAACACAAGTTCACAACCTTTTCACACCACATTATCTGCCAAGATCTCCATGCGCACTATGTCTATGTTCCCCACTATGTATGTCTCCTAAGTCCTTCCACTGGTTGTCCTTCCGAAAGAGTGTGAATCCATGTACGAACTAAACAAATCTGTAGGAGGTATGCATTCTTTTTCCTGACCCTTTGGGGGCCAATAGCCAGGTCGCCATTGGCTAGCTACTTGTTTGCAGCCCCGCCGGCATTCCGTGCCAGAATCATCCTGGCGTACTCGACCATGCTGTCGACGTCCGGTAGAACGGCCTTGGCAACGTCGAGCTCGCCGAAGCGCTCCAGCCACGCCGCCAGGAGCGGGGCCTTGGCGGCGTCGAAGATCTTGACGCCGAAGAGCGCCTCGCTTGCATTCAGCAACGGGGCCAATGCGCCCAGCACGACGTCGACGTACCCGACGCCGTCGCCGCCGAAGAAGGCCTTCCCCTTGGAGCACTCCCTCAGGCCTTCCTCCAGAGCGCCCACCGCCGCCACCGTCTTCTCCATCCACTCGGCCCTCTCCTCCGTCCTCGCCCTGAACGCCTTCTCCCAGGGCGCCCCCAGCTGCACGCCGCACGCGCGCACATCGCATCAAAATGATCATATTCAGCAGGGGATACATGTGGAAAGGAAAAAACCTCGTCATCGATGTAGGCGCCCCAGAAGCGAGCGACGGCGCGCTCGTGGGGGTCGGCGGGGAGGAGGGGATGGCCGGCGGCGGCGAACACCTCGTCGATGTACTGCACGATGATCTGAGACTCGCTGATGGGGTTGCCGTGGTGGATGAGCACGGGCACTGTCTGGTTCACCGGGTTGGAGGCGAGGAGGAGCTCGCTCTTGTTGCGGAGATCCTCCTCGACGTACTCGTAGCTCACGCCCTTGAGGTGGAGCGCGAGCTTCGCTCTGGTGACGTACGCGCTCGCCCACTGGCCGAGCAGCTTCAGCTGATCACCTCCTCCAGCCATCTCCAGCGCCAGTGCCGCGTGCGAGCGTGGTTGGGCGCAGCGGTGGGTGAAGACAAGACTTTGTTCTTAAGCTTTGTGTTTTTCTGAACTCTTTCGAACAAGGAGAGATACTCATATACAGTCACAGAGCCATCAATGCGTCATCGATGATGTTTATGCCGCCTTTTTAAAAAAGAAACAACTGAAGTTTGCGCAGCTGTAGCACATTAGCTTGGAGGACAAACAGATGTCGGGGACTCGGGGTACCCATTGCAACGGATCTGCTGAATAGAAGTCGCCTGTTTATTTTTTTTCCCGAGGAATCAACCATGTTTTTATTTGTCCGTACTGTTTTTTTTTCACTTAGTTCACCAGTAGAAATATAGTTATTTTATAGTAATTTTTTACATATAAAGTTGGCATCGATTTTATATTTTTTATTGATTGATTGGTTTGGCTAGAAATTTAGTTTTTAATCATTTTTGCGGTGTTTTTGGGTACTCCCTCTCAACCCTCATAAGGGTGAGAGCATTATTAACTGTGTATCGTACATTTTAAGACTGATTTGAGTCGTAAGATGATATTACGCACGCTCGCCAACGCTCGCTGTTACGAGTTCTCAGTCGCCGCCGCGCTGGTCGACCAGCTGTTGCGCGTCTCTAGCCACTGCCGCCATGCGTCCTCGGCCCTCGCCGCCGCTACGCGTCTCCCCGGCGGCCGCGCGCTCGTCGTCTGGCGCCGCCATGCGTTCCCGACAACACAGCCGCTGCGCGTCCCTCGGCCCCCTGGCAGTCGCGGCCGCACACTCGACGCCATGCAACGCTGTTTGACGTGAAAATTTCACGTTTATTTTTTAATGCTGATAATTTATTTATCGCATTATTGAATAATTGATCAGAAGATAATTATCAATGAGTTTGCGACGGCTCAATTTATTTTAAGCACGTGATCAAAAATAAATACGATGCTTATCCTCGGTAACTAACATGGACCAGCCATGCCCCATTTTCATGATAATCGGTTAATGAGCTGATGACCGTGAGCTCAATCCTCTTAACAAATTCAGTTCTCTTGATCCTATTTCTTTGCTGATCGGTGGCCTATATAAGGCACCCATCATCCTCAACATCGGGGGGACGACAAACACAAACACTCTCTTCTGGAGGTCACAAGCACAGAGATTTTTCTATGCAGGTTGAACACGACTGGACGGGCCATCGACACACATCTTCTGCAGGTTACAAGCGAGCAAACAAGAAAGACCTTCCACGATCTCTTCTTCTCTTCTGCAGGTTTCGAGAATCAATAGCAGAAGGAAAGATCGAATCAGAGAGTCGAGATTGAGAAAGGGATTGCAGGTGTATAGCTGTGCCATACTCCTATCTTCAATGTAGGGAAGAACAGGGAACCCGCGCGCCGCCCGCCTCTAGGCCGCCGTCCTCGCCGACGCGCCCCAGGTGCTGCCCGCTCCTAGCCGAGCACTGCTCCTGGCCGGCGCGCCCCAGCGCCGCCTCTTGGCCGCTGCTCAGCGCCGAGCGCCGCCTCTGGCTGACGCGCCCCCATGGCTGTCGCCGCCCGTGTACACTGGCACGCCCGCATATTATTTGATTCTCACCCGTGGCCGCCGAGATGTTTCGCGTTGCGCATAAGCCATAAAAAAAGAAAAAAACGCCCGAAACAAACGCCATGCGTCCTCGGCCCCAACACAGCTGCGCGTCCCATGGCGGCCACGGCCATGTGATTGTCGACTGGTCCAGTTGCCGACGAAGACATGGGAATGGGCGTGTAACGGCGGCGGGCATCGACGAGGGCGGCGAGCGTAGGCGGTAGTCTTCTTTTCGCAAAGCATGCAACTACAACGTATGGTCGTGCATTCACGCCCTTACAAATCGGGAATATGTTATCGAATACGAAAAAAATCATCGGAAAGTCAAAGAAAACGTGGTCTCAACTCCCTGGGGGTTGAAATCTCATAAATACCATTGGATCAGATTAGATCAATGTTTAAAAACAATTGAGGTGCGTGTTAAAAAACTCCTTTTTATATTAGTTTTTAAAATTTTGTTGTCGGTTTTTATATTATTTTTAACTTCCAAAATAATTTGGTATGTATGTTTTTTTTTTATTGTGTTTTAGTATGTGCTGACTATTCTCGCATAGATGACCTTTACAAACATATCTTTCGCAAAACCACGTGTTGCCAGAACAACCTTAAACCTATGAATCTAGCCACAAAGCCAGGTGTTGCCAACAACAACCTTAAACCTATGAATCTAGCTACAAAGCCACGTGTTGCATGACCAATGAGGCTAACTAAGGCTGTTCAAATACTGTAACAAATAAAATAGAAGAGAGAAAAATATAGATGAATAATGAAAGGGAGATATAAATAGTGGCTGGGTCGACCTAAGTTAGATTTGGGTTAGTGATACTCTAAGTAGGGTTGGCAATCTAGCGAGTAGCTCGAGGCTCACTCTGTTTTGGCTCGGCTCGTAGACTAAGGAGCCCAAGCCTGAGATTTTTTTCAGCTCAATGAAAAAATGAGCCAAGCCGAGTTAGGACTTAGCTCGCTCACAACTAGCTTGTTAGATCAATCATGTTGAACACTTTAGCTCTAGGCTGAACTAAACTTTGATAAACTGGCAAGCTTATTTCAAACTGTAGAGTCTAGTCCCCACTTCTCGGTTCCCACCGAACCACGTCGCTGGCCCGCTGGCCTCTTCCTCTCACGCGCGCATTCACATTGCTCCCATCCTCTTATGAGGACCTCACCGGCCACAACTCCTCTAGATTCACTTCCTCCTCCTCCAAGCTGTTGCCTCCTCCTCCCTGTGATTTTCCGCCGCTGCCACCTCTAGATTCGACACCGCTGCCTCCTACCAGCTAGGAGGCCACCTCTAGATTCGCCGCCACACCGTCTCCCACCTTTAGATCCACCGCCATCGTCTTGATTCGCTTCCACCACCTTCCTCCATCCTCCTCCAGGCCAGGTGACGCCACTAAGCCGGACGATGCCGTCGCCTCCCTCCCTCCATCCTCCTCTAGGTCGAGCGCTGACACCGCCTTCATCCATCCTTCTCTAGGCCGAACGCCGCCACCGACTCCTCTCCTCTTTTAGTCGAGTTGCTGCCATCTCCCCTGGTTGCCTGGAACGAGCTCGTGCCAAACTTTTTTTCTAGCTCGTAGGACCAACGAGCCGAGCCCGGTCTAAGCCATAATGTAACAGAGCTGAGCCAAGTCTGATCCTGGCTCACTCAAGTTTGTTTTAGCTCGTTGCCTCCCCTAATTCTCGATCCAGACAGAACCCCAGAGTTGAGGCCACGTACAGATCTCTTTTCCTGTTGTTTTTCTTCGGTACTAAGACGTTTTTTCTCCCATCAACAGTTAGTTTGTGTGTACTCACTGCTCTTCATATCATCTGTTATTTTACTTATGACCTGGAATCCTAGAGATCCCAGCCAAGTCAACCACCTCTAGCCGTTTTTCTCGTTCTATCATGTCACCTAGAACATGCGGACCGCAACCCGCAGGCACGATCTCTCACCCGGCCCTTGGACATTTCTCTCTTCCTCTTGGATCTTGCCCCTTCTCTATGCATGGAGGCATGGAGCTCATAGCGCAAAATTCAACAAGTAGAGAACATGCCTGCAACCTTCTTTTAGCCCGAGAATGATGTGACACTCTTATGTTTGCCGTTTTAAAATTAAGCTATTGTTCTTTAAAAGGTTGCAAGTTCATACTACTTATCCCTATATTTCAGCTGACTCAACAAACAAGCAGCCACATCGTTATGTGTGATATGCGCAGCAGATCTGCCACCCGCCGGAGCCACATCGCCACGATTAGTCGTCAGCACTGGCCGGGCCGCGCGCGGTCGCCCGTGCTTGTAACATCCTGGCGTACTCGACCACCGCGTCGACGTCCTGCAGGACGGCCTTGGCGGCGTCGAGCTCGGCGAAGCGCTCCAGCCACGCCGCCAGGAGCGGAGCCTCGGCGGCGTCGAAGAGCTTGACGCCAGAGAGCGCCTCGGTTGCCTTCACCCACGAAGCCAAGCTCCCCAGCACGACGTCGACGTACCCGACGCCGTCGCCGCCGAAGAAGGCCTTCCCTTTGGAGCACTCCCTCAAACCTTGCTCCAGAGCGCCCACCGCCGCCACCGTCTTCTGCATCCACTCGGCCCTCTCTTCCGCAGTGCTGACGGCGAACACCCGCCGCCACGGCACCCCCAGCTGCGCTTGCACACATCACATCAATGACAATATGATCATAGGCAATTTCAGTAGGGGCTAGGAACTTAGGATATAAACATGTGAAAATGTGGAAATTAACCTCGTGGTCGATGTAGGCGGCCCAGAAGCGAGCGACGGCGCGGTCATGAGGGTCAGTAGGGAGGAGGGGCTGGCTGGCGGTGGCGAAGGCCTCGTCGATGTACTGCACGATGATCTGCGACTCGCTGATGGGGTTGCCGTGGTGGATGAGCACGGGCACCGTCTTGTTCACCGGGTTGGAGGCGAGGAGGAGCTCGCTCTTGTTGCCGAGATCCTCCTCGACGTAGTCGTAGCTGACGCCCTTGAGGTGGAGCGCGAGCTTTGCTCTGGTGACGAACGGGCTCGCCCACATGCCAAGCAGCTTCAGCTCACCTCCTCCGGCCATTTCCTACTCTAGCACTAGCAGCCAGCTGCGGTGCTTACTGCGTGGGCTTGCTGTGCGTGCAGGTTGAAGATGCCATGGAGATGGAGGAGAGTTACAGATATAAGGATAAGGCGCCTGGGTTGGGTTTGGGAAAAAATAGCCGTAAGTCGTAACGGAGGCATCAAAGAGTTATGCTTATGCGTCATCCATGATGCTTACCTACTGCCGTTTTTTCATAGCGTTAGACAAAAAAAAGTTCGTTCATCCAGAAATCCGGAAGAAATTCTATGTTTCATAGCTCAATAATGGCAGAATACACGCTTGATGGCAAGGGACTGATTCAAAGATTTGTGGCAATCTCCTCTCGAGCCTACAATGCTATCAATTCTCTAAAAACTACAAACTCTCGGCGTCGGGCGTCCGTTCGGACGCACCGGCGCCGGACCAGCGCCGTCCGTCCGATCACCGGCATCGCGCACATCCTACGCGCCCCGTGCTCCCGCATGCATAAAACGCCAGGCGGAGTTGTTAGCCAATGATCATTTTTTCAATTAAACTTCTGACTTTTGTATAAAATTCAAACAGTGTTCAAAATATGTGGAATAAATTTTATAATTTTTCTAAAATCGAGAGCGACCCATTTTAAATACTTTTATTTTTTTTATTTTTTCACTTTTTCATTTTTTTATATAAACCTAGGAGAAGGCACTTATGAAACAAACTTACACCTATACTAGCGAAACTTAGCCGCGTGCTAATGAAACTTGGCCGTGTGTTGATAAAATTTGATGAAATTTGGATGATACTTCGATGTAACCTGATGAAATTTGGATGAAACCTGTTGAAACTTGATGAAACTTGAGGTGACCTGATGAAACTTGGATGAAACCTGTTGAAACTTGATAGTTGGCAAAGTTTAACGAGGATGAAACCTAAGTTTCACCAAGTAAGTTTGTGGATTTATATGGCAACATACATCTTGTTTTGTTCGTAAAAATACGAGAAACACGTTGGTGCAAACGGTTTGTGGATTAGAGCAACCAGTCAAAATTTATGGCCATCAAAAGGAAAAAAAATGCTTGTGGAACCCACCTGCATGCTACAGTTGCCACACACCTGTGCAATTGCGCGCGCCAGACGTCAGGGTAAAAGTGTTTTTGATTTCCATAACACAAAGGCCAAATAGATAATCATAAATTCCACAATACATTAACTAAGTTTCACCCATAATTGAGGCCTTGTTTGTTTGAGCTGAAAGTTGTTAACAACTTTAATCTAAAAAAGTTGTAACCCCTCGAAAGATGTGTTAAAGAGTTCAAAAAATTATGAGACAATTATTTTACAAAGTATTATATCATTAGGCTTATACAAAAATAACAAACTTTTATTTTATTTTATTTAATTTAAGCTGAAACAAACAAGGCCAAGCTTCCATACCAGTCCCACCTGAACAGAAACCCATCACAACCAAAACTTACCTCTTTACCTTTAATGATGATGAAAACAATTATTACAATAAACAAAACTCCTCACTAAATTATAAAAGTACAAATCCCAACTATAATTCTTATCCTAAATTATTGTGAACATTAGCTCAACTATAAATGTATTCAAATTTAAAAAAATAGCTAAGATACGGTAAATTATATGCTCTTGGGCAAAAAAAAGTGTTGCCATAAGAGTATTAAAGTATATATAAGCATGTAGAATTCAAAAACACAAATGTCATTAAAACACTCCATATAAAGCACTTCTCACATATCCATTTGATTCGATCCAATCCGATGCATGTTCTATAGATGTGCATCCGTCGATGATACCACCCGTCCTATTTTAGGCGGAGACCCAATTACGCGACTCCCATAGAGTGCTACCAAAGAAGGTCTTTTCTCCATAGCACAGGAGACTAGCCAAATAACTTGCGCACTAACTTCACCGAACTAGCTATACGATTTTCCCATCAACCTCACCGATTAGTTATACAACAGTGAGACGGTGGCCGGGCTGGAGATGGGGATGGAAACATGGTGCCCCCTGCCTCCCTCTCTCAGATGTTTTAAGGGCAGGGTTGGGCCGGGCTATAACAAGTTAAAAGCCAAGTTTGGAGTATTACAGAAATAACTAGATCTATAAAAAATAAACAAAATAACCAAATGTAGTTTAACCCCCAAAAAGGCCAAAACAAACATGCAAACCAAATTTCTTGCCAAACCCACAACAAACTAATTGATTAATAGAAATTTTGGAAATTTTGATATCAAATTTTACAAGTTAATGTTTATTTGAAAACAAAAAATATGTGACTGTTATTTACTAAATCTGAATAAAATAGGGACAAATTATGATTTAGCGATATGACAGGTACGTACATTAATGTTTTCCACGACTGCTAAATACCATGTGTAACATTCAAAACTTCTGTTCATTCTTCTATAAGTTCCAAGGATTATCCACACCTCTTCTATGTAGCATCACTTTCATATGAAAGTATGAATGAATTCTTCTGCCCCTGAGGTGCTTTATCACAGAGCAGAGGCGCATAAAATCCTCTGCTGCCATGACAAACTCAATGGTTGACTAATAAATAAGTTGCTTGCTAATAAATTAGTTTACGTTTCCCAAAAGTTCTTTGCAATACAGTCAGCAGCATGACTGCATGAGAGCAACTCCAGACATGTGTGTCTTGTCGAACAAGCCTTGGAGTAAAACGGATTCGTGCGATTACCGCAATCCGTGCAGCTTGTGAATTGTCAAACAGGACAAGGAATACTAGGACAAGAAATATCCGCATTGTTTTGATTAATTGGAGTATTTTTGGAAGGAAGACACAGTGTATCTCGCATATTTGCGGCTGAATTCATATAGCTTGTAAGCTCTAATATAGTTAAGTCCAATAAATTTAAAACAATTTTTTTCATGTATACTACAAAGTGTGACAACCTTTGATTTGTAAAAAAATTGCAAATTTATAACAGTAGTTTTCAGTTTTAATTTAAACTGATAAGAACAAGGCGTTACGTTTAAAGTTTTGTTTGTGGGCTGTGTTTTGCTGCGCTCTTGGTTAGAGCAAGTGGAAATTTCGTAGATATGGATTTTGGTTTGGTGGCACTCTAAATGACGGTAGCTTTCAGCTTTGAACCGTTGCACGCGCATGATGTCGAAGGCATAGATATCGCGTAAACACTGGGTATATATGGCATGGCAACATATCCCGTATACACAGGAGTTTCCGTGTAAACCCCGTGTACACTAACTAGCAAAGTCATGATTATAAAAAAATTGCAAATGTTCTAATGAACTTGTTCCACCTGTGTATAAAGTTTGAAGATCAAATTCATTCTATAGTAAGAATTATAAAAAAGAGAAAACTATATCAATTTTAAACCATTCAAATTTGTCATTATTCTCTCTTTTTTATAATTCTTATTATAGAATGAATTTGATCTTCAAACTTTATATATAGATAGAGAAATCAATGAAGAACATCTATAAATGTTTTTAGAATTTTTCATGACTTTTGTTAGTTGATGTATACAGGTTTACACGGGAACACCTGTGTATACGGGATATGTTGCCATATGACATACACGTGGTTTTGTTTTTGACAGTACACTAGTACTTGCTTGCAAATTTGCGCTAATTTGTCGTTGAAGCCTTGAAGGCAACACTGGAACGGTCGAAATGCCTTGGCCTAAGAACTGCCTGTGATGTCTCCCACGCGAACAGGCGATCACAATCGCTCCAATAAGTTCAAAAAGAAACCCATCAATACCGTATACCATTCGATAACCAGCGACAGTGCAGGTAGGGATGAAACGTATATATACTCGTATTGTATTTGATCGATGTAGTTTTATTAGAAACGGATAGTACCGGATACAAATATGGATAAGAATAATATCAGCTACAAATACGAATTGGACACAGATACTTTTTCGGATAATATACGACAACATATACTATAGAAATAAGCACATAAAAACATATTTAGTTATCTTATTGTGCATCAACTTCATATCTCATAGTCATGTAATGGCTCAAAGTCATGGAATAAATAAAATTATATACATCTAGCCGTCATAAGTGTTAGTC
This sequence comes from Raddia distichophylla, assembly GCA_005191435.1. Classification (NCBI taxonomy): domain Eukaryota; kingdom Viridiplantae; phylum Streptophyta; class Magnoliopsida; order Poales; family Poaceae; genus Raddia; species Raddia distichophylla. The sequence goes on along the minus strand of SPJY01037268.1, from coordinate 2,764,749 downwards.
ATTCATCTTATAGAAGTATAATGGAGATGGTTTGTAGATGGACTTCACTTAGATATTATCCAAGAAAAGTTCGGATAATATCCATCGAATATTATTTGTATTCATATTGTATCTTCTTATCGGATTCGGATATTCATAAAATTATCTTGTTTCGGACGGTCGGAAATTATCTGTACTATTTTCATCCCTAAGTGCAATGTTATTGTAGGATATTAGGCGCTAATCACTCCCTAATCTGATATCTAATATACTCGATCAGTGGAAGTAATTAATTAAAACATTAATTAATCAAGATCGTAAGCAAATCATCCGAAAATTAAACCTAAAACGAGATAGATCACATACTGGAACCGTAACTTACGATTGCATCAAAAAACGAACATTATTCCTTTACATTGAAGCGCAAATTCCCTTAAAATTACCATTAGTTTCTATCTAATTACCCCTAATCTTCTCTGAATTTTTCTCTAATTTCGTAGAGCGTCCTGCCAGCTTCACCGCGGACCATGAAGCCGGCCTGCTCCTTTACCACCGGCTGCATGCGCAAAGCCCACTTGCATGCTTGCATACACACATGCAAAAGCTGCATGCTGCATGCAAACGCAGGCACTCACTCCCAACTGCTACATGCACATGCACTCATCCATCCATACTAGTGCTGGGAATTTGGGCCGGGCCGTCCGGGCCTGCCTGGGCAAGACCCAAAGCACGGCACGGCACGGCACGGGAAAAAGATGGACCGGGCCGGCACGGCAAGAAACAAGGCACGAGTCAGTAGATTGCGTTTTTGAGGTCTTCTGTTGCTCGGATGAACTTCTATTTAACATGAAAGTTATAGATAATTTTCTTTGAGCAACGTATGAATTTATAAAAAAATCATTTTTCCTACTGTTTTGTCACTCATGCAGTGCTCGGACCGGCCCGGCCTGAAGTCGGCCCGGCGCCTTACTTTTGGGCCGTGCCGGACCTAGCATTTGGCACTCTGTGCAGACCCGGTAAGGCCCGAAATGCTAGCCGAGCCGTGCCAACCCATTTTGCACCGGCCCGAGGCACGACGGGCCCGGGCTAGGCCGGCACGACCCGATTCCCACCACTAGTTCATACACATGCATCCAAACATGTATGTGCACACATACACTTCTTTTTTTTCTTTCTTATCTCCACCAAATTAATCTCTAATTGGCAAATCGCTTTATCACCAAAACCATTCAACATTATAGCGTCCGATCGATGTTACATTTTTCATACGCCAAGGCAGCGAAAACATTATGAAACACTATAGTGTATGAATAACACGGCGCTTCAGCGAAACACGATGAAACACCCTGGTGCACTTTAAAACACCACGACACACAATAAAATCTTTTTTGGGTAACAACGCAAACTTGCAAACCTTACAATGTGCGACGGTGATGCAAGTGCCACACATTGACGAACAGAGGAACTTCAACCTGACAACCAACACCGGGGTGACCAACGCAGACAACGGGCATTGTCTAATCGTCCGACCCCATGGTATATTCAATTCATACGTACATACATCCCCGGCCATACGTGCAGCTTGATCTACTTGTTCGAAGCCTGGGCCGCGAGCTGCGCCTCCCTCATCGCGTTGTAATCGACCAGACTGACGACGTCCGGCAGCACCGTCCTGGCCGCGTCCAGGGCGCCGAAGCGCTCCAACCACGCCGCCAGGAGCGGGGTCTCGGCGCCGTCGAAGACGCGCAGGTTGAACAGCGTCACGCTGGCGTGCACCCACGAGGAGAGCCCGCCGAGCGCGACGTCGAGGTAGCCGACGGCGTCGCCGCCGAAGAAGGGCTTCCCCTTGGAGAGCTCCTTGAAGGCCGCCTCCAGCGTCTTGGCCGCCGAGAGCGTCTGCCTCCTCCCCTCCGCCTTCTCCTCCTCCGTCTTGCCCCTTGCCGTCTGCAGCATCGAGGGCAGGAGCTGCGAATTAAACCACACCTTGATGTCAGCTTGCGAGCAGATTACAAGCTCGAGCCTCGAGTAGTGTTATCAAGTGAGTGCGCTGTGCGGCTGACCTTGTCGTCGATGTAGGCGACCCAGAAACGAGCAAGGGCTCGATCGTAGGGGTCTGCGGGGAGAAGGGGAGGGCCCATGGCGGCGAAGGTCTCGTCGATGTACTCCACGATGATCCGTGACTCGCAGACGGGCTTGCCGTGGTGGATGAGCACGGGCACCTTCTTGTGCACCGGGTTGGAGGCGAGGAGGAGCTCGCTCTTGTTGGGGAAATCTTCCTCGATGTTCTCGTAGTCCAGGCCCTTGAAGCTCAGCGCGAGCTTCACTCGCAGAACGAAAGGGCTCGGCCAAATGCCGAGCAGCTTCAACCCGTCTCCTCCTCCTCCTCCGGCCATTCTATATCTACTAGTTTTTAGTTTTTTTTCCTATGCTCATGATCAGAGCGAAAGGAAATTCCCTATGTATGGCCCTTGGATATTATTGACTTCTTATGTATGGTGGCACTAACGCATCATTGTGTTATGGAACGAGGGTGACAGGTAGGTTGCGCGCGCGTGCTGATGTTTGAGGCATAGGATATTCTATAGGTGCGTGACTCCTCATTAGTCGCACGGTAATCGATAAAATATCAGTCGATGCATTTACAGTAGTAAATAACTAAATTTACATGCGATCAATATTGTTTAAAATGCACTATTAACTATAAAATAGTTTATGTGTACTTTCTTGCACCGATCAAACTGCCAGCAGGCTGCTCTTATTTCATTTTTTTTGCTCGTATGATTTGATAGGAATGGAAATTCAACGCAATATGAATTTAATATGATGAACCTACACTAGTAACACGAATCGACACTGATGGATGGTACATCAGTGTCGGTTACAATTGAACCGACACAGATGCATGGCGTAGAAGTGATCACCCGGCTGCCTCCTTATGAACCGACACAGAAGACCTCATTTGTGCCGGTTCAAAGTGAACCGACACAGATGAGGAGGTACATTTGTCATGTTTTGGCGTGGTGCTAATACACGATAGAGTATTTATAGAACAAAAAATAGTACATAAACTTTTTCACGGATTATTGTGCCCTTTTACAATATCGATCATACGTAAATTTAGTCATATAGCAATGTAAAAAGAAATCGACTGAGATTTCATGTACTTTTAGGTGTTCGTCGTTTTTAGGCGACCGACAGGAAGTGATTCTATTCTATAAACACTGATTCACATAGTGGTTTTGTCTCTTATGCACTCGTACTGTAGTTTGCTTCTTTGGTGGAGAAAATCAACTCCCACATTTGTTTTTTGACAGCCATATTGTTAGGTCTATTTAGCATTTAATATTTTAATCCACATTATTCTTGTCTTTAGTTACTCACTGAACATTTGCTACATAGTTCACGCCTAGCTTTCCAGCTTAAAAGTTAACTTACTGAAACATGTTTCGTTGGCCGGTGGGTGTGGCATCCATATTTTGGCCAATTTTGCTTTGCTTGAACTAATTTGTTTTCAAGCTCCATTTGACACCACATGTATGTTTTGAGGATTGAAGCTACTAACCTTGGTTAACTTGGATTGGAGCAAAATGACTAGAGACGAAAATTTTGGGCCACACCTCCCCCCAATTGAATCTTACAGCCATGATTGAAGCTTATGGTCTCAAGGTACAGTCTCAGAGAGGACGAATGTAATATAGCCACTCAATCCCGGTTGGTAACACCAACCGAGACTGATACTCCTCGTGCTGCCAGCTGTCGTGCAATCGTTTGCCGGGAGAGCATCAGTCCTGGTTGTTAACACCAACCGGGACTGATTTAATACTCAGTCCCGGTTCGTGGTTAACCGGAACTGATGAGCCGGTATAGAAGGCATGTTCCCTAGTGGTGTACAAAAGTTATTTATTTTATTTATCTTATCGTCAGAAGTGTCTACTGGCTGGACAACGAGCATTGTTGCAAAAAGGATGATGACAAGTAGGCGTTTCGATAGATATGCTAGTATGTGGAGATGGATGGTTGCTATGACAGTTTTCTATTAGACTATTGCCATGGTCGGTGTTTTAATAATAGGATTTCTATAAGTTGAACATGTCCTTGGTATTTGTGATGTTTGTTTTTATATGTGGTGGACTATACTAACACATTTGTATGATATTTATTGGCCCTGTACATCTTCGGATATAGAGGTTGGATTATTAATTATTTTCTTTGTCAAAAAAAGTATGCAGACTTACAAACAAAATGGGAGCTGTTAAGGCATAACCGATGGTAAACTTAATTGTTGCTCAATTGGTTCAACCAACATCATATTAGTATGATAGAGATTACGGAGTACATTATATGAGAAATTAATGTAGGGAGAAATAAGGTAACGATTGAGCAACGGAAGAATAATGATGGGATTATTTAGGAATAGTCCTAGAATTGAACATGTCCATAAACCTCCTCCGATGACTCCACGTATGCATGTAACTTCTATCCACGTGAAAAATTCATACACATGTTAATGTTACGGCGGAAAAAAACCTCCAATATTGAATACAGTTTGCTTTTGTTAACTATCCTTTCTGGCTAATTAAGATTCGTAGGATACTAAAAAGAATCATTTAAAAATATAATCAGAAAATTCACTTTAAAAATTCAGAAAAGCCCACGTCTAAGTTGTATTTACATGCTATGCTACATAGGGATTTTCTTTTCTGATGTGGACACTGTACCCATTTAAAGAGGATAGATATGTATAGATTGGAAATATTTTACCTTTTCTGGTGGAAAGCAACATCGGAATGGGTTGAGTTGCTTTTCGTCTCAGGGAGTGCGATGCGTCGACCCATGCAAATTATTGGTGTTTGCTTCTGCTTTATCACAAACAAGAGCCTACCACGTGTTATAGGGTGGACTCTATTAGGCTGTTTGGTTGCCTGTATCCAAGGAGTTTTGCATCTAGAGATACAAAACTAGAGTGTTTGGTTGTCTTCTCACACATCTGAACCAAACTTTCCAGATGCAATTACCCTCTCCAGGCCAGGCTCTAGAGATACGACCAACTTGGGCGTTTCCCTAAAGCCAGGCTCCGTGGATGCAGCAACGCAACCACATGCGCAACACATTTGATTCTTTTTTTTGTTATATCTTTTGATTAGTATTTTCGATTACTGAACCGATTTCAAAAATGGGTTATTGATATTTTTTCGAACAAAACGAGACCACACTTGCCATATAAATTTTAAAAATTTAAATTTTTTATTTTTGAATTTATTTATTTATGAGAATTTCTTTTGAGTTTTTTATTTTCATATTTGATTTTTTGTTATTTTGATTTTATAGAATTTATTTTTTAATATGTTTCATCCCTCTTTTGAATTTCTCCATGCCATTCTCTCCTTAGTGCAGTCAACCAAATAACGTCTCTACGCAGACTGTACAATTTCATACATCTAACCAAACAACAACCATTTGCATCATCTCAGCCTGGCTTCAACCAACCTGGTTCAGCTCATACAGCCTGGTTCAACTGAGAAGGCAACCAAACAGCCTATTAATGAATATAGCTTCATATGAAGTCGTCTTAGACGGGTCCATTCCAAAAAGTCAGTGTTTGGGAGACCACCCTAAACTGAAATCCAACATGAGGTTATTTTCGGACGTCACAGATCTCAGAGACCATCCGGGCCGCGCGGGGTCCTTCCCAAAGGGCACCGATGACCCAGAGACCACCTTAGGCCGAAGTCTCCCGTAGGGTTCTTCCTAGGGCGCCACATGTCCTGAAGACCACCCTAGGTTGAAGCCCTGCACGGGGTCCTTCCTAGAATGCTACAAGAGCACCTTGGGCCGATGCCTCGCACAAGATACTTTGATTTTTGTGAATTATTCAATTGCTTAAATAAAAAGCTTTTTTTTTTAGGAAAACGACTACACGGGCATTTCATAGTCATAAATTACTCAAAAGATATGTACAAGGCCTAAACCAGAACAACCGAAAGAAATAACAAAGCAAAGAAAGAGAGAAGAAAGACAATCAATCATGCTCTAGAGAACAAAGTCATTGGCCAATGGCTAGCTCTAGCTGTTGGGTACAAAGGTGTGAGAGGAAAATTTAGGTAGGGTTCTCTCGGTACAATGATGTTGTAGAGATGTTTATCAACGATCTCTACCCTCTCGTGGGAGGGAGGTATTTATACCAAACCTAGGTATACAAGTCTAGAAAGATAAGCCTTACATAGTAACTAATCTCTAGAATCATGCAACACGCTAACGCAACTTAGAACCTAACATGCTCCACCGTTACAAGCCGAGCCATCGCAATGCAGAAGACTTAGACCCCAAGCTTTCCAGAGTCTTGATCAACACGTCAAGCAACGCCTAGACCGATACGTCATCTCCACCATCCTAGGTAAATGCCTGATTCTAGACACCGGCAAGGGAGACCCGGGTACGCCAAATCACGTTTCACTATCCGAGAAAGACAAAACTCAATCCCAAACAAGTAGTAGGCCCTCAGTTTGGGTAGACAAATTGATGATGCCTAACACTCCTTGCTTATTAGACTTGCAAATGTTTTTTCCAGCAACAAAATTACCACTGAGCTTGTAAGGTCCGTTGCCATGCCACAAGAACTTGTGGTGAAGCTTGTCTATTTCTTAAAATATGCTAGATGGCAGCTTCAAGAAGCAAAGAATATAAGTCGGGATGGAGAAGAGCACCGCATTAACAAGTACTAATCTACTCTCCAAACCCAAGAATTGTGTTTACCACCCCGCCAGTCTCTTATCCGTGTGGCTGGAAAGAGGAGAAAAGACATCTTTTATCGGTCAATGAGTAGACAGTGGCAGTCCCACGTAATGGATTGGAAAGGTTCCAACTTTACAACCAAGGATAACCCCTATGTGAGAGGTTAATTTGTCATTCGCAGTGATTGGCACAATGATGGATTTGTTATATTAATTTATAGTTCTAAAAATTCTCCAAAGGTATGCAGCAACGATTTCAAGAAGATCGCACTGAATTGAGATGTATTAATCAAGAGAATAATACCATCCACATACTAAAATATCGGGAAGTCTATGTCTGGTGGCATAACATAGGAGGATACACGGGAAATTTGCAGATTTGCTACTCTTAAAATTACTAGCACACCTCTGTGCCACCGTGTCTCAATAGCATGTAGGTTCAATCTATATCTATGTCAATTGATACTCATCTATCTTGAGGGTGGCAAAAAGGCAATTATTTCCGTACATGAGGTCTTTTGAGTGAGCATAATTCACAAGGTCTTAAAGAATATCCACCATAATCTCTACCTAATAATAATAAAGAGAATAGCGTTTTCATCTTCTTCCGTCCGTCATGAATTTTCAGCCGTCCGATCACGATCGCATGGCTCCTCTAGTCCTCCATCTCCGCCATTAGATATCCACCGTTGATTTTCAATCCGATGGCTTCCCGCCCTCCCACTCCACACTGCAACCCTACTCCCCAGCGTCCCACCGCCCCCTGCCTCACCCGCGCGGCCGCCGCCCCCTCCCTCTCCCTAACCCTCTCGCAAGTCGCAACCCCCCCTCTCTCTCTCTCTCTCTCTCTCTCTCTCTCACGCCGCCTCTCCTCTCCTCTCCCCGCCACCAACACCGCCCCCTCCCTCTAGCTGCCAGCGGCAGGCCGGTGGCCTGGCCAGTGGCGACCCTCGGCGCCGGCGCCGCCTTCCACAATCCTGCTCCCCGGTAGGACTACGCGACGGAGGAAGCTCCGGTGGCGGCCGGACTCCTTGATTCGGCTGAATTCGGCCCCAATCCGCGCGACATGGCATCGGCGTCGGCTCGATTCGACAGTGGAGGTCGATCCTCCAAGTACCAGGTTAGAGCAACTGGATTTCAACATCCTTGCATCTCTCTAGGACAGGAGACTAATCTGTGATGATGGTGCATCGTTCAGGTGACATGGCATGGTTGTCGACTTGTGTAGTAATTTGACATCTCATGGGTTTACCCTGGGCTGCAGATCTCAAGAAGATTGAAAAGATGTTTAGAAGAGAAGATTGAAAAGATGTTTACAATTACAGGTGATCAAGTAAGTGCTATAATCTGCATTCGTTGTTCGATTCTTACATAAAAAATTATTGCTCGGTTTGTAACTATGCAAAGAGTATAGCCATGAAAGTTCAACTTAAAAATATTACCATGTGATATTCTTTCAACATTGGACAGGAGCATGCTAACTTGCTAGCGCCTCCAAACGTTAGAGGTCCCTGTGCCCTCATTCACTGAAGGCGAAGGCGATCACAAACAGAAGGTCGGTGAGGTCATAGTAGCACACATGGCAACATTAACATGTATGTTTTTCTTTTGGTCAAGGCGAAGGCGATCACAAACAGAAGGTCGGTGAGGTCATAGTAGCACACATGGCAACATTAACATGTATGTTTTTCTTTTGGTCAAGGCGAAGGCGATCACAAACAGAAGGTCGGTGAGGTCATAGTAGCACACATGGCAACATTAACATGTATGTTTTTCTTTTGGTCAAGGCGAAGGCGATCACAAACAGAAGGTCGGTGAGGTCATAGTAGCACACATGGCAACATTAACATGTATGTTTTTCTTTTGGTCAAGGCGAAGGCGATCACAAACAGAAGGTCGGTGAGGTCATAGTAGCACACATGGCAACATTAACATGTATGTTTTTCTTTTGGTCAAGGCGAATCTTCCCTTTTTTGCAGCTCGCTGTTTTACCTTGTGAACAGGTAGTGATAATATGCAAGATTGCAGAACCTTGAAGCAAAGAAGATCAATGATGAAAAGAAAGCCACGCTTGCTGCCCAATTTGCTGCAGAAGCTACGCTACGAAGGGTTCATGCAGCACAAAAGGATGATGACATGCCTCCTATTGAGGCCATTCTTGCACCACTGGAAGCTGAGCTGAAACTAGCTCGACAAGAGGTACTTGATCCAAGCATGTAGCGTATTATATTTTTTTAAGTCATGATCAGTGTGCTTAATGCATCTCCACCTGTATGAGATGTTTTGTTTGCAGGTATCCTATTAACTTTTGAGCAAATTGTGTTGAGTTCTATTTATTTCGTAGTGATATTGTCAAATCACTACGAACTATGGATCCTTTGCACGCTGACCGCTTTATTTAGCAAGATTCAATTACTAATCCTATCAACTTATCTCGAATCAGGTACATGAAGAGCGGTCCTGGAAATCTTGAGAAGGATGGGGAAAGAAGGTTCAACTATGCCCTGAGCAGAGAAGACATTGCGAACGCAATACTCGGAGGACCGTAATTCCATCGCGGTTGCCATGACATTAAGTTAGTCTTCAGGACACAATTCAGACCACACCGAACACGAGGCTAAGTTGCTAGCACGGCTTTGTTCCCGACGAATGTCTCCCGTGCACGCCGTCAATCATCTGTAATCAATAATTATAAACATAAATCAAATCAGGCTGCATGTAAGCACGAACCCTTCCGATTTTGACACCACTTAATATTACGATCATACTTCATTTAGGGAAAAGATCTTTTGTAATCTGTTCTTTGTTTCTAGAACAAAGATGCATAAATCAATTATTATTTTAATTTCTTCCGTTGCAACGCATGGGTATTTTTGCTAGTAACAAATAAAAAGTGGTGAGAGCGGATCACCCTATTGGACTTCTCGCTTGCGCAAAATATGATTGTCTAGGGCACCATTAAATAAAAAAGTTATCAACATAAAAAAAAAATGCATCACAAAATTCTCTATAACTTTTATGTAACACTTGATTTTTCAAACATAACAAGACCAAAAAATACGGAACATTGTACCGGATCATTCAGAGCGCGTCGGATCATCTGGGAAATAATGCTCCGGCGCTCACAAAAAGCTACGCTTAATCCGGCGCGAAGCTCCGGTGCCTCAAACACCTGCTTGGTATGAGATGGCGCACGTCAAATGATCTGTGGTGGGATGCTCCAGCATTCCACAGCACCTAACCCAAAAAGGGACTCCACAACTCCGCCACGGGCACAACGTGGAAATCCAACGCCAAACTCAAAAGAGAAATGTTAGAGGACGGACGGCCGTCCGAACGGATGAGCTTACCTCGCCGCCGCCGCCGCCCTCGCCCTCGCCGTCGAGCTCGCCGCCGCCGGGTTAGGGTTCGGGTTAGGGAACATGTGGGTTCCTCCGGGTGTAGAGGGAGGTCGGGGGAGGCGGCGGACCGGCGGTGGGTGGGGCTTGTCGGGGGCGGCGGCGGTGGCGCCGCCGGAGCCGGGGGAGGGGGCGAAGGCGGGCAGGCCGGCGGTGGAGGGGGGACCACGCCTTCCCCGTCCGTTAGGGTGGGCGGGGTGGCACGGCGGCGGGGGTAGGAGGGCGGAGAGGCCGGTGTACCGGATCATTCAGAGTGCGTCGGATCATCTGGGAAATAATGCTCCGGCGCTCGCAAAAAAGCTACGCTTAATCCGGCGCGATGCTCCGGTGCCTCAAACACCTGCTTGGTATGAAATGGCGCACGTCAAACGATTTGTGGTGGGATGCTCCAGCATTCCACAGCACCTAACCCAAAAAGGGACTCCACAACACCGCCACGGGCACAACGTGGAAATCCAACGCCAAACTCAAAAACTAGGATGAATGTCGGCAAATACTCGTCACGCCGTCTCACAGGACATCACATTTTCATGGAGATTAAATGCGCCTTTAATTTTATTTGGTCCGATCCGTTACTGGAGATAAAACGGATAGAACATCTTAACGAATACTTATATTTCATCTTTTGCTCAAAAAAAAACTTATAATTCATCCCGGCATGCATGCATAATGTTCTAACAGGAAGAACACAACGACGGCTGTGCAAAGCCATAGGAATGCATATATCAGGCATTGTCGTTGCAGCTGACACATGCATGTGAGACACCGATGAACCGAGTGACAACCAAGACCAACGCAGACAACAGAGATATTGTCTAGCTAGTCGGTTCTCTGCAGAACATATCTATTTTTCACACTACGATCCAACGAAAAAGAGCGGCGTCGATCGCCATATGCATGCAGGTTACTTGTTTGCAGCCTGGGCGTCAGCCTGTGCCCTCGTCTTGACGAACTCGATCAGCTCGTCGACGTCCGGGTCCGGCACGACCGCCTTAGCCGCGTCCAGCGCGGCGAAGCGCTCCAGCCACGCCGCCAGGAGCGGGCTCCTGGCGTCGTCGAAGGTGATGCATACAGCTTCACGCCGGCGTGCAACCACGCGACCATGGCGCCGAGCATGACGTCGAGGAACCCGACGGTGTCGCCGCCGAAGAAGGGCTTTCCCTTGGAGCATTCCTTGAAGGCCCCCTCCAGCGTCTCCACCGCCGACAACGTCTGCTTCAGCGCCTCCGCCCTCTCCTCCTCCGTCTTCCCCTTGTTCGACTGCAACCACGAGGGCAGGAACTGCATAGATGCGTAGCCACAACCCACACGCCACCGCCGGTGAGCAACCATCGTCTACTGTCTACATATTGATGAATGCAAACACTGAAACACAGGATCAGAGTAGACGATCGATGATCGAGTGTTCAGTTGTTCACCTTGTCGTCCATGTAGGCGGCCCAGAAGCGAGCGACGGCTCGTTCGTAGGGGTCGGCGGGGAGAAGGGGAGGGCCCGTGCCGGTGAAGGCCTCGTCGATGTACTCCACGATGATCCGTGACTCGCAGACGGGCTTGCCGTTATGGAGGAGCACGGGAACCTTCTTGTACACTGGGTTGGAGCGGAGGAGCAGCTCGCTCTTGTTGCTGAGATCTTGCTCCACGTTCTCGAAGCTTATACCCTTGAAGCTGAGAGCGAGCTTCACTCGCAGTGTGAACGGGCTCTGCCAAATACCGAGGAGCTTCAACTCATCTCCTCCTCCTGCTGCCATCTTCTACTAGGTTTCAACTCTTCTATTTTCTTCAGGTTGTGTTTTGCTGTGCCTTGTGTCTTGTGATCTTGATTAGAGCAAGAGGAAATTTATGGCTGTTGTTGGTTTGGTGGCACGCCATCAAGTTATGAATGAGGATAGCTTGCAGCCTTGCACTGTTGCACGTGCATGATGTCGAAGGCATATGCATAGATATTTCATAAACACTTGGTATAGATGGTATGCACGTGGTGTTGTTTTTTGGATGATAGAATTTGTGTTGATTTGCTTTTATCGTTGAAAGCAACATTGGAACCGTCGAGATGCCTCGTCTTCAGAAATGCCTACCGCCATCTGCTGTGCGATCGCAATCCCGAGGGTAGTTCAGCACTGCAGTGCTCCCTCCGTTCCAAGTTACAGTACTTTACTGTTGATTTTTAGAGGCGCTTTTTGACCATTCGTGTTATCCAAAAAAATAGTGCGAACATGTAAAAATAAAAGTCATGCCTAAAATATGTTTAATGATAAAACAAATCATAACAAAATAAATAACATTTACATATATTTTTTGAATAAGACGAATGGTCAATATAATATCCAAAAGTCAACAGTGAACTACAATTAGGAACGGAGGGAGTATCTGGCTGGAAACTACTCCCTCCGTCCCAAAATATAGGACGTATAAAAATTTTAATCAAGAATTAGAAATGATGTTTAAGAGAGTAAATTATCTTTAATTATCTCATTACTCGAAGCATGCATCTCCTTCCCATGCACTTAATTAATAGCTTTAATAGCTAAAGCTAGCAAAAGCATGCACTTTATAGTGTGAATAACTTAACTATGAGTTAATTGCTCGTCTTTCCCAAGAAAATAATGGGAAGACGTCTTATATTATGGGACAACTCAAAAAAACTTATGCACCCTATATATTGGGACGGAGGGAGTAAAGCCTTTTCGTACAAAATAGCTAGCACCTGAACTAACATAATTTTCTATACAATGATTAGCGTGCTCCGCTTATTTGCAGGACTAAATTTATATCAATGTTTTATCATTATTCTAAATTTATATAATCTTTTATTTAACTCTTTTATTGAATCTGACATGCACTTTTATTTCTAATTTTTATTTTTGTTCTAGTGCATTAATGTGAATTCTTTCTTTAAATCTAATCCGTTATAATTTGGGCCCACAACGATGGACATCATAGATCTTTTTTTAACGTGGCAATTTCTATAGTATTTTAGAACTAACATGGTGGCTCCGTTTAATTGTGTTTTACATATGTTGTAGGAATGGAGTGGTATAGCATACATTATACGAAGTTATACGAAATGGTCAAATAGAATATTCAAAAGACAACGGTGAACTACAATTTGGAACGGAGGGAGTACCTGGCAGGAAACTAAATCCTTTCCGTACAAAATAGCTAGCACCTGAGCTAACATAATTTTCTATACAATGATTAGCGTGCTTCGCTTATTTGCAGGACTAAATTTATATCAATGCTTTATCATTATTCTAAATTTATATAATCTTTTATTTAACTCTTTTATTGAATCTGACATGCACTTTTATTTCTATTTTTTTATTCTAAATTTCAATTTTTTATTTTTGTTCTAGTGCATTAATGTGAATTCTTTCTTTAAATCTAATCCCTTATAATTTGGGCCCGCAACAATGGACATCATAGATTTTTTTTAACGTGGAAATTTCTAGTATTTTAGAACTAATATGGTGGCTCCGTTTAATTTTGTTTTACATATGTTATAGGAATGAAGTGCTAGTCTCTAGGCATGAAGGCCAAAACTCCTACGGGGACCTACCGGCACTAGTACAGAAAGAGTAATATAAGACGCACATTTTGAGACGGTTTTGACTTATCAAATCCGAAAGTGTCTTTTATTGCACGCGGGTCAGGAATAAGAGACGGTTTAGATATAACCGTCTTATATGTTAGTTATTTTTGAGGCGGTTTCATTCTAACCGTCTTATATGCCAAATGCATTAGATACGTTTTCGGAGTTACAAACGTCGCATATGAGGTATGAGAAAAAGAGTCACTTTTATAATAAAAAGCGTCTTTTATAAATATGTATTATACGACGTTTCGTTATGTGCAATCATATGATTTGTTTGACGACAGTTGAATGGTACAAGCCGTCTCATAAAAGCATGTATTTAGCGACGGTTCGTATAATGCAAGTGTCTATTTTTTCTTTCCCTGCAATTATTTCCCCAAAACAAAAAACCTTGTAGGTTTTATTTGCTTGCGCCACTTCCCCCACGCCAAAAAAAAGGATTTTTATCGTGTGTGCCATTACGAAGTGGCGAATAATCACAGTGGCCATTATAAAACCAGAAATATTAAAGACGCAATTTTATAGTGCTGTCTAATTTCTTGCATGCCATTTTGTGCACTGGAGGGGCCATACCGAACCAAAATACGCTGAGAAATACGAAAATACGGTGGGGCCCACATGTCAGCTCTTCCTCATACACCCAATCGAGCCTGACCTAACCAGCCCGAGCCACCCGACCCCAGCCCGAGCCACCCCGACCCCAGCCAGCATAGCGGCGTTTCTAGGGTTCGTCGGCGACCTCGGCACGGACGGCACGGGCGGCGGCACGGGCGGCTGCGACGGCGGCCTCCGCGCAGACGGCGGCCTCCGCACCGAGTTTATTAATCTATCAATAGTCCAGTGTAGGTGCTTTTAGGAAGAGTTTAAAAGGGAAATCAGTTCATGATTTTTTTTTGTAAGATGCTTTCACGCTTATTTTATTTACACATTTCTTTCCTTATAGTTTGCCTACAATATTAGATTTTTCCATGTGAAGTGTTTTGTTGCTTTTGTTACTTCTTAGATGCCTAATATGGTAACCATGTAGTAAAGAATAGGCAACTCTTCCAAAAAAAATTTTGGAAAATAGAAATTGTAGAACCTAAGTATCCACTTTGAAGAAGATATAGTTGCATATCAGAACACTTTGTCAAATTTCATGTTTAAATTTGGAGTAAAGTCTTCTTATTGGTAAACTAGTTAGCTAGTACTGTACTTTCACGTGTATATATATATACATGAAAGATTTGACGATATGCAATGTGTATATATTTATATGCCTGCTTTTCTGACTTTATTTTTTTTATTAAACTTGCAGCCATGTTAACATTGCTCAAGAATACAATTTGAAAACATGTGGCCATTCCAAAGGTCGTTGGGCTGGATGGATGGACGATCTTGCTATCACAAAGAAAAATCATGTTGTGTATCAGTCCGTGTATACGTGTTGTCTTTTGGCGTCAGTATATTGTATTAAATTTATATTTATACCTTTAGGTGTTACTATTATGCTTATCAAGGAGGGCAACTATGCACTTGAAAGCCAACTTAATTTGGGTCAAGACTTCATGTGGGATCCTCCGAGCACCCGCGCACCCTGGAGCCAACTCCAGGTCAAGACTCCAAGTAAAGACCCTCCGAGCACCCACGCGCTCTGGATCCAACTACGAGCCAAGACTCCACACAGAGACCCTCTAGGCGAGCATAAAGTTTGTGTGCACCATCGAACATAAAGTGTCTCACGATCCTGGCTATATCACCGTTAAAGAAGGATTTTCTTAAACAGGATGCAACACCGGCTAGGCGTCTAGAGACGGTGAATAGAAGTAAAATAGATTTTGACTCTTTATTCACAACACGCCGCTCAACCTATTGAAACATCTTTTCGCACATAGAACATTCGAATTGATCCACAATAGCTCCACGAATACCTACATTTCACTCCCTTGTCGTGAACAAAGCATAAAACACATGCTAGACCAAAAGATTTGCAATTCCCATATTTTTCTTTGTTGGGGAAAGACAAACGGCCCATGAGCGTTCATGGCTAGGTTACTAAGACAAACAAAGCCCATGAAGAGGAGCGGCCTAAGAGGGGTCTCCCATTAGCTGATCGATCAAACCCCCACGGACCCTCCTTTGACCCAAGTTCGAGCTTCTAAGCTTGAGCTCGAGGTTAAAAGGCTCGAGGTATGCACGCTCTACTTATTCGTCCGCAACGGGCATTGCACAGTGGTGACCCCGAGTCAACACTGCCTCGATAACAGGGCACGCATGTCATAGCTATTAGTAGTACCCTCTCGCTGATGGATCAAATCGTCCACACCGCCTGACACTAAAAAGGAGTGGGCCCATCATCATGAGCCGATAGGCACTCACTATTACTCAACAGACTATGTAAAGGATCCAAAAGATCAGAGGTGTAACAACCCGGCCCAATCAGAGCCCAAGATGCTACCAAGTCTTTAATTTCTACAAAATTCCAACTGCACCTCCCTTATAATTTGGACATCCACTCAGCAGGCAAACAAAAATACAACTCAAAAGATATACATATACATAACTCATCCCATCCACATATGTAGTCCAATAACAATTCTGAATCAAATGTCTACCACCACCCCAGAATCAGTACCGCCATCACACACTACCAAAAGAGACGGCATAAACACAATACTAGCTCAGATTAACAAATGGTTATCCGAGGGGTAGATAAGCTTCAAGCCACTTGTTTATGCATACAAGATTAGTTATTATTAATTGGTTCAGTGGAAGTGGTGCACAAGTGTGTGTGTGTGTGTGATGCTACCCATCCCCCGCGCGCTAACGTTCTGGGGTACCTAAAATACAACAAAGAGCAAGGGTGAGTCCATGACTCAGCAAGTATATATTTAAACAAAGGACATTATTACAAACCTTTATGCCACAATCATAGCAGAACCATGCAATTAGTATCTCAGACAACATATCCATAACAGACCAGGAAATTAGTTTCACAAGCAATGTATCCATACACGGACCATGCAATGCAATATGCATCTCTTCTATGTGCTCATACCGGTATAGCAATGGGCTCACCCGTCGATGACGCCCTTAAGCCCCGTCCTCTTTCATACGGGGTCAAAACAAGTCGTGGTCATATTGGTTTCTCACCGACCTGGCCATAGCACTCCAGACTAGTCATATGACCATTTATCGACTTGCCCCACTCCCGTGGGGTGCCTACTCCCGTAGGACTTAAAGCACAAGTCATGGTCATATGTCTTTCTCATTGACCTGGCCCGAGGCACTCCGGACAAGTCATATGACCATATCACTAACTTGGCTCATGCCCATGAATGCAGATGATGCATAAGTATCAATAAAGTATTTTTCACTTTACCGAAGCTCTGAGATACCACATTTGATCAAGCCACGCATATCAACATCACGATAACAAAACAGTAAGTAATAATGGACAACACAGTCATAGTCACTTTGTATAAATATACACTTGCCTTACCAACCCCGAAGACCGGCTTGCAGCAATGTCGTCTTTGCTCCCGAGGCGGAGGTACCTAAAGCCAAGAAAAGGTCATATAACACATTTCAAATTGCCCCCAACACGCTAGCCTAGCCTAACACTTAAATGCCCCAATTAGGTAACTAGCCGCTGGATTAGTCACGAGAAGCCGAAAATCTAGAATTTCAAGACAGCGAGCTTGTGAAGACCAGAACTCCCAAACCGCTTGGCCGATTTTTACGTTCTAGGACTCGTTGGAAAGCTAATGACATGAACTAACTTTCATTCTATAAGGCCATCCTCCCATTCCTACTAGGAATAACCTGAAACACGGCTGCAAGCGACTGCACATAGTAATTTACCGTCAAATTGCAATTTCAACACTAAAACTCCCAAATCCATTCCATACCTAACCTAATCAACTCGAATAATGGCTAAATTGCAGTGAGAGGATGCTTAGTTCGTTACCCAAAGGTGGAGATCCAAACCCTAGCTTTTCTTTTCCTCCTGTCTTCCTCTTCTTCCTTCTCCTTCCTCCTTTCTTCCCTTCTCTTCTTCCTTCCTCTTTCTTCTCTTCCAAAACCGGTCCCCCTTCCCCTCCCCTCTACCCAAGCCGGCTGCTACGCCGGTGGTTGAAGTGGCGGCGCTCTAGGGGAGGCGGCGGCTAGCTGGGGGAGGGCGATGGCGTCGGCTGGGACGGCGGCGCCTAGAGGAGGGCGGCGGCTAGGGAGGTGTGAGGGGGGCGGCACCAGATGGAGGAAGGCAGGAGGGAGGAGCAAGGGCTGGGGAGACACCGAATAAAAGGAGAGAGAGATCCAGGATAGTTCTAGAGAGAGGGAGAGACCGCGGCGTCTAATGGGGCGGTGGGGAGATGGGCTGGTTGGGCTGGCTAGCCCAATCCTCTCTCTTTTTTCCAATTAGCATTACAAGAGGTAAAGTGACTATTGACGAACATATCTCCGCGTGCCCCTGTGAACCGCTAAGAAATCTACAATGCACGAACGACTCACCTATAAAATGGTTTAAGGGCGAGAGAACTAAGGTCATCTCCATCTGAATAAAGCAAGTCTTATTTGCCTCCAGAACTTAGACTCTTCACCGAAGAACTCCGATGGAACTAACTCACGAGAACTAACCTAGGAAGTGAAAAATTATTGAAAAATAGATTATTTATGTTTTATTCAGTTGTGTTAGAAAGATAAATCTATAATAATAGGATTCGAGAATTATAATTCTAGTTCCACTGTTGTAATAAGCTTATTTATATTTTGTTTTATGCATCCATGTCTTTTTCTGATTGGGTTATGAATCATGTTTTATGCTAATGTCATATCTGTTCTTATAAATTTTCAAATTGGGGTTTTCGCATTTTCCTATTTTTTAAATGGCTCCAACCGTAAGAAAAAGACTGGAGTTAACAATTAGCACTAATATGTTTCATTTAAGTACTCGATTTCATCTTATTTTTTCTTATTTACAAATAATTTTAAAACAAATGCTTCATATTTTTGTTATTAAGGTTTAGTGTTTTTATTTTCTATAAGTCTCACAAAACGCTTTTGTGTTTTATAGGCGCAACACTTCAACACAACACATAAATGTTAAAATGGATCAAGACAAATGTTACGTTAACCTTTTAAATAAAATTTTTAAGATTAAAAAAGGATACCCTTACTCGGGATATAAACTTACAATAAGTCAGAGCTTACAGACAGACATGGTGGTTGGTTAGTTTAATTGACATCGAGTAAAGAACTTTAAATCTTAGAAATGTGTTTATTAAAATCGATAATATGGTTTTAAAGTGTTTTTAGGGTTCCCCATAGATGATAAAAGTTTTTCCCTATTTATTTTATTCTCCCTTATACTACTATTTAGCTCTTAATACTATATAGTATAAATCATGATTATTTAATCACACTTAAAGATGTAGACATAATTAAATATTTCAATTGGTTTAAGTATATAGCTGATATTCTGATTTCTGGTATCACCAAATTCAGAAAGGAAACATCAATATATGTGTCTGATTATGTGCAAATCTTATACGTAAGTTGTGCTCCCTTTCTATTTAAAGGGTTGTTTTTATCCTTTTCTTTAGTTTGTTTCTGTTAACTATCATACCTTTTGAAAGTTGAGATAACATAACATCTAATTAACTTTTTTTCCTACTTGCTTAATGAATCGTAATCTATAAATCTTTCTACTTTCGGCGATAGAGCTAAACATGTGAAAGATAAGAATTATTCCGAGAAGCCGAGCCATCGGCTAATGAATCAAAAGGTATTAGTGATTCCAGTTGGACTAGTCACCGGTTAATGAATCAATAGTTTAACAAAGCACGTAGGAATACCACGGCATAAACGAGAGACTAATATTTACACAAACAAAGTTTTATTCCTACACTAAAATAGTGACTATCATAGCACTCACCCTTTCTCTCACATAGCACTACTACCACCATGCTCTTAGCCACCGTGCCCTTCGAATGAATTATATGGAAAGGGGTGTCACCATCATTATATAGATATAAAATGGATGGATGACACTTAGCAAAATCCTAGGCATGTCTTACTAGAAATATCTAGACCTAAAACCTTCACTTACTTGACTTTACCAAACTAAAGTTTCTAGACTATTCCAATTCTATCATGACAAGAAACCTTCATGTATCATGATTATTGTAGAATATTCTATAAGTTTTCTTGCTTTTATTCGACAATGCACCATAACATGTCAGCTGACACACTCTTGAAGAATGCAGGGAGTGTGCAAGGAAGCTGCAAAACAAAACCTATAATGTGCGGCAGCAATGAATGAACGCAATACCGTACACACACCGACGGAAAGAGCAACAAGAAATGTTTACCCAACGATGCGCACAATAATAAGTCAATAGGTTTTATTGTGTTCATTAGAACATTTACAAATTTTTTATATTTTTTCATGACCATTGTTATTTGGTGTACACGGAATTACACAGCAACCCCTATGTACACACGATATGTTGCCTTCAACTATTTTTCTCCGGTTTGCGGATTCGCGCACTACAGTTTTATTGGGCGGTGCAGCCGAACCAAGTCTCGTATGCGCGCATATAGTTGATATTTTGATTTCTGGTATTACTAAATTTTAAAAGGAAACACCAATATATATGTCTGATTGTGTGCACATCTTTCACGTAAATTGTGTTTTTTATTTAAGTGGTTGTCTTTATTCTTTTTCTTTTTTGTTTTTGTTAACCATTATACATTTTGATACTAATTGTTGGAAGCTGAGTTAGAAGTAACACCTAATTACGTTTTCTATTTCTACTTGCTTACTGCACCGTAATTGCTAAATCTTTATACTTTCGATGGCAGAGCCGACCATGTGAAAGATAGGATGATTCTGGGCTGTCAAGCCACCGACTAACGAATTAAAAGATCACCGGCTAATGAATAATTAGTTCAACAATTCACTAAGCACTTAGAAATACCACGACGTAACTGAGAGACTAATCTATAAATAGTACATAACGCAGTTCTCCCGCCCCCCTCGCCACGTGGCCCATTTCTCTGGCCGTTTCGGCCACGTCTCCCGAATTCCGGTGGCCGTCGGATCTCGCGGGCGGTTAATCCGGATCTCGCGGGCGGTTAATCCGAGCGCCCAGGACGCCAGCTCTGACGTTTTTGCAAAAAAAACCTTCACTTTTTCTGTAATCAACCCGCGTTCCAGATGGTAGCTCAGCCCGCGTTAAAACGCGTTTGCACAAAAACCCCTTGCCTTTCTTTTTTTACATATGTACCCTTACCTGCTCCTGCCCCAGCGCGCCCGCTCTCCCTCCGCCCCGCCGCCTCTCCCGTCTCTCCCGCACAGCCGCCGCCCCTCTCCCCCCTCCGCCCCCTTCTCCTTGCCGGCACGGAGGTGGATCGCTTGTCCTCTACAAATTTTTTTCCCTATTTCTTTTTATGTTATTTGTTTTATGCTACTATTTAGCTCCTAATAGTATATATAGTATAGATCATGATTATTTAACCACAATTAGAGATGTAGACAGAATTAAAGGTTTCAATTAGCGCGAGCATATAGCTGATATTTTGATTTCTGGTATTACAAAATTTTAAAAGGAAACACCAATATATATGTCTGATTGTGTGCACATCTTTCACGTAAATTGTGTTTTTTATTTAAGTGGTTGTCTTTATTCTTTTTCTTTTTTGTTTTTGTTAACCATTATACATTTTGATACTAATTGTTGGAAGCTGAGTTAGAAGTAACACCTAATTACGTTTTCTATTTCTACTTGCTTACTGCACCATAATTGCTAGATTTTTATACTTTCGACGACAGAGCCGACCATGTGAAAGATAGGAATGATTCTGGGCGGTCAAGCCACCGTCTAATGAATCAAAAGATTTTAGTGATTCCAGGCGGTCAAGTCATCGGCTAATGAATAACTAGTTCAACAATGCACTAAGCACCTAGAAATATCACGACGTAACTGATCAGAGACTAATATTTAGTTATTTACACAAACAAAATTTTATTACTACACTAAAATACTAGCACTCATCTTTTCTCTCACCTAGCACTACTGCCATCATGCTCTTGCTAACATGCCCTTGGAATGAATGGCATGGCAAGAGGTGACACCCTCCTTATATAGACATACAAATCTGTTGGATGGATGAGACATACAAAGCTGTTGGATGGATGACACTTAGCAAAATCTTAGACATGTCTTGATAGAAATATATAGATTTAGAACTTCATTATACTTGACTTTACCAAACTAAGTTTCTAGACTACTGTAATTCTATCGTGACAAGAAACCTTCATCATGATTTTTTCGTAGAATATTCTATAAGTTGTCTTTCTTTTATTCAACGATCATTTACATATATAAAGCGCTAGTAGCAGGGATCCTCGTCGCACGCGTCTCATCATTCCTAGCCGTTCGATGATGATCGCCGGTTAAATCCGATCGTCCGTTCGTACTTTACATATAAAACAATTTCGGTTCTTAAAAAAAATGCAACGCGGGCTGATTGCTCGGGTGGTTTGAGGCGGCAGCTTACAAGCAGCAGCTCACGGTTCGAATCCCGCTCCTGCGCCAATTTTTGCTGGATTTTTCCCTTTCCTCTTCCACTCTTTGTTTTTCCTGTCTTCTCCATACTGTGGCAGGACTCGCACGCAGCGCAGCGGTCTTCACAACACGCGCACGGAAAAAAAAAAAGGAAAAGAGCAGGAAAAATAGAAAAAAAAAACCCTTTTTTTCCCCTTTTTTTTTGCAACATCCGGGAAAAAAGTGGAAAAAGGTATATTTCCTAGCTTGCTAGGAAAAAAAGACCATGATTTCATGGTAAGGGTTCGTACAAAGGTATATTCTTCTTAAAAAGCTAAAACAAGCACAAAAATTTCGAATAATAACCAATTCTTTTCTTTCATTATATTTTTATGTACAGAGCTAAAATCACAAAAACAAACTCGAAAAAATGCAATCAAAATTTTATGGTAAGGATGCATAAATAAATTTAAATACTAAAAATGTTATATTTCCCATATTAATTAGTAAACAATAGAAATTAAAAATTCCAAACATATAACTACATTTTAAAATCATATATTCATAACAACATTCACAACAAGATCTAGCTATTTTAAAACATTTAGCATTCACAAATAGTTGTATGAGGACATAATTCATTCTCTCCATTTATTCTAACTTTTGTGTCCGCTAAAAAAACCTAAAAAATAAGCTTCATAAACGGCAACGTAAGATCATGATAATAGCCTATAATAAAATTAGACATCAAAAACTAATTTAAAAATAGAAAAAAAGGAACAACAAACAAAGGTCTAGCTATTTTAGAACATTTAGCATTCACAAATAGTTGTATGAGAAAATAATCCATTCTCTTCTTTTATTCTAACTTTCATACCGACTTAAAAAATTGTGAAAAAATAAGCTCCACAAACGGCACCGTAATGTCATCATAATGGCTTACAAAAGAGATTTAAACATTAAAAACTAATTCGAAAAAGGAAAATTTTAAAAGGGAACAACAAACAAAGTCCTGGCTATTTTAAAACATTTAGCATTCACAAATAGTTGTATGAGGAAATAATCCATTCTCTTCTTTTATTCTGACTTCTGTATGCGCTTAAAAAATTCTGGAAAATAAGATTTATAAACGGTACCGTAATGTCATGATAATAACCTATAAAAAATTTAAACATTAAAAACTAATTAAAAAGAAAAATTAAAAAAGGGTACAACAAACAAAGGGTGTAATTTTTTTTATTAATTTGTTTTACGATTCATCTTTATTTTCTCAAATATAAGACAGCATGCAGTGGCGCGCCATTGATGCGCTAACCATGCTAGTGTACCATAATAGGCCAGCTGACACTATTTAGAAGAACGCAGCGAGTGTGCAGGAAGCTGCAAAACCTACAATGTGTGGCAGCAATGAATGAACACAGTACTGTACACACACCGACAGAAAAAGCAACAAGAAGTGTTTACCAACAACGCGCACAATAATAAGTCAATGATATAAGCACTGCATGGCAGCGGCGTCGGTGGTCGGCACAACGGTTTACTTGTCGGCGGCCTCGGCGGCCCGCCGCGCATCCCCCATCTTGGCGAACTCGACCAGCTTGCCGACGTCCGGCAGCACGGCCTTGGCGACGTCCAGCGCGCCGAGGCGCCCCACCCACGCCGCCAGAAGGGGGCTCCTGGTGTCGTCGAAGAGCGGCAAGCCGTAATGCGCCTCGCCGGCGTGTATCCACGGGACCTGGCCGCCGAGCATGACGTCGACGAGCCCGAGGGCGTCGCCGCCGAAGAAGGGCTTCCCCTTGGAGCGCTCCTTGAAGGCCGCCTCCAGCGTGTCCACCGCCGACAACGTCTCCTTCAGCGCCTCCGCCTTCTCCTCCTCCGTCTTGGCCCTTGTCGCCTTGAACCACAAGGGCTCGAGCTGCGCAACCACAGTCCACAGGCAGCAGTAGCATAGTTTTTTGAGCAAAGCAGTAGCATACGGAGTAGTTTATCAGGTAAGAAACAGGGTACACTTCCATGAAGCTAGCCTGCGTTCACCTTGTCGTTGACGAAGGCGGCCCAGAAGCGGTCGACGGCGCGCTCGTAGGGGTCAGCGGGGAGAAGGGAAGGGCCGACGCCGGCGAAGGCCTCGTCAATGTACTCCAAGATGACCGACGACTCGCAGATAGGCCTGCCGTTGTGGATGAGCACGGGGACCTTCTTGTGGACGGGGTTGGAGGCGAGGAGGAGCTCGCTCTTGCTGTTGAAGAGATCCTCCTCGAGGTACTCGTAGTCCAGGCCCTTGAGGCTGAGCGCGAGCCTCACCCGCAGGGAGAACGGGCTCGTCCACGCTCCGAGCAGCTTCAGATCGTCTCCTCCTCCGCCCATTTTCTTCCAGAGTACGACTTGACTAGCGCTTTGTGCTTCAACAATGGAGTTTTAGACTTGTTTTGCCCTGACCTGGATCAGAGCGAGAGGATCATCTGTGTGGTGTTGGGCTTTGGATGCTTGGGTAGTTGGGTTGGGTGGCTAGAGGCA
Organism: Raddia distichophylla; assembly: GCA_005191435.1. Classification (NCBI taxonomy): domain Eukaryota; kingdom Viridiplantae; phylum Streptophyta; class Magnoliopsida; order Poales; family Poaceae; genus Raddia; species Raddia distichophylla. The sequence goes on along the minus strand of SPJY01037268.1, from coordinate 2,740,007 downwards.
TCAATATTCAATGCGTCCTTGCGTCAGGAGTGAGATATGCCTCGGATCGGTCGCCTCTGCTGATCTGCTCTGCTCTCGGTGTTGACGCAGGCGATTTATTTCTGTCTGCGGAAAATCGTGTAGGGTGGTGAGCCGCATACATAGCTGTCTCTTGAGAGGGAGTGTGTGTCCCCGAGCAAGAGCAGTTTTCCACTGAGCTCAATGAGGCTTTTTCGCCCGCGAGGCTCTGTTTTATATACATAACAGATTTGCACGGTAGGTACCTAACGAAACCAAAAAAAACTGCAAATTTAGGTACATAAGTTTATATGAGAGGTTTACGTGAGATCCAAAATATCATGAGTTGTTCAATATGTTAATGTGGATAGCCATATTATCTGTCCGCATGTCAATCATTTACAAAAAGATCAATCTAACCCTTCCAATCGTCTACCTCCCATGTTCTTCTTTCTTCCACCCCCTTTCTCTCACTCCGGCCTCTGCTCCCTTTGCCGCTCACCGTCCTCACAACGTTGTTGCCATCTGTGGTGTTACGGTGCTGCCACATTGTCTCTCCCACGATGCCGCTAGGTCACAGTGCAAAAGCAGCTAGACAGTTGTTGTGTCCTCGCAAGCTAGACTGTTAGGTCTTAGGATGCTTATTTAGTCAACAATAAAAAAATAAAAAGGAGAAAGTACCAATATTGCGCTATAAATATACGAACAGCCCTGCCGCCATTCATTAATTATGTTTCTAATCACGTCATTAGTTAAATGAGAAATTTGGTCAGCAACCGACCCTAAAACCTCCTCAAGATCCGATCAAAAGGGCGCATCACTGATCTGAAGGCCGATCCACGCTGCGGAGAGATTCTTGTTGGATTCTATAGGGTGTGGATCTAGTGCTCTCTTCCCAACCACTAGAACACTTCCGATTTGAGACGATTCGGTCTAGGATTCGCTATAGAGGGTAAGGGGATCGAGAGTACCTTCGGGGTTGGAGATTAAATGAGAAATTTGGTCAGCAACCGACCCTAAAACCTCCTCAAGATCCGATCAAAAGGGCGCATCACTGATCTGAAGGCCGATCCACGTTGCTGAGAGATTCTTCCTAGACTAATTTGAGGCTTCCATCATGCAAGAACGGGATGCCAGTCTCAATTTCAGATTTTAAATTTATAATTTACTATTGTAGCTAGCTATTTTAGTCCAACTAGAGAAGAGCCACGACTTGTTAACTCTATGCTAGAGGCACATAGCCTTCCCCTAAATTCAACATCCAAATCAGATTTTGGTAGTCTTGACAGGTCAGTAACACTGCAACCATCAACATCAGCATAATCGTCGTCTTGAATACACCGCGTGGTACAGCCGCCCCACGTCACATGATTTTCAATATAGGCCTTCTACATTTTAGCTTAACGTAGCGTTTCAATAAAATTTAAGAGTATTTAAAAAGTCATTTAAATATTATAAAAAATAATTTTAAAATAGTTTTAGGATCTTTATGACAACTACTAAAAACCTGAGAAAAATCATTACAAATTATTACACCAAATAGGCTATATAAAAAAGATAAATTTTGCTGAAACACTATGCTACGCTACACTAAGCTGAAATGTACAAGGCCATAATGGCCTCGGCGATAGTCACTGCACCACTGCGGATATGCATACCAGTACCTTTTAAAATCAATAATGATCAATCAGAAGTGACGTCGTTAGTATCGCTACTGATTTAGCCAACCGATAGCGCTACTGGTTGGGGACTACATATGTCCCTAAATTCTAAGGAAAACAACACTATTAGTTTGTGATATCAACCAATGGTTTTACGTACACGTCGATATTGTTTTTATGTTGTTTTGGATTTTGGATATGCAACAATATTATAGTGTACTTCCGTTTTATGCATAGCCAATGAGGGAGGTCGTAGATATATAAAATCACAACCCAAATGCTATAACTGTTGCTAGACCTGATCATGGGAAGCCTGGCCCGACCCGACCAGCACATCGGACCGGGCTCAGGTCTCAATCCGAAGCTCGGCCGCCATGTCGGCCCGGGCCCAAGCCCGGCAAAAACGTAAAATAAGTCATGGCCGAGTCAGGCCTTCGGGCTTCGGGCCGGGTTTGGGACTAGAAATGACGCTCCGGGCCGGGCTTGACCTTTGAACAAGTCTAACTGTTGCTCTTAGACCGAGCTATTGTCGTCGCACATCACATAATTTTCCAAATTAGTAACTCCTGCCATCTATAAGGATGAGCCTACTTTTTAAATACTTCTTCGTACGGTTATATTTGTCCAAACCCACTATTGCACACAGATCAAGAAAGCACAAACTCAAGTGAAAAGGTACACTGAGATGATCACGCCATCTTTAATTAATTATTGGATTTGTTTGGTTGTATACATTTAAACTTACTTAAAAGCAACGGTTTGACTAGCTTTACTAGGAGTATAAAATCAAAATAAACTGTAAAGCATCCTTCGTTGCTATAATGAACGAAAAATATGAAACATAAATATAGCGAATCGGGAGGATCGAATAACTAGTCGAGTCTCCATGTTTTGCTATGAATTAAAAATATTGATAATGATTAAAAGTACTTATTTTTGTCTGATGCATTGGAGTATTTATTATCGTGTCTCAACTTTAATTATGTTTTACTCATTAAGAATATAGTATCACTTCCATGCATGCTTAATTGTGGGTTTCTTTGATTTGTGCTTTGAGTTTGATTTGGTTTGATTGAGTCAAAAATTGAGGGTCATTAAAAGAGCGAGAAAAGGCTAAAAAATATAAATGTTTAGATCTTTGATAAAACCTCCACAAAGTCTTGAAAAAATATTATAAAATTCAACGCTAAATGATCTATAAAAGTAATAAATTTTGGTTTAATTCAATAAACCTAAATGAAACCTCGAATCAAAGAGGGACATGTATCAGGTTGACATAAATACCTTGCCTTAAACTATTTTATTACGTAGGAGTACTACTCTTCTGGTCCTCGTCTCAGTCCGACATATGCATTTTGAAGAAAAATCTTCGTTTATTGACACAAATGGATGTTCCAGAACAAGATACTACCCGGCAGAACAACGAGTTTGCACGAATATGCAAAACCTGCAATGTGCTGCAGAAATGCATGCGACAAACACCGACGAACAGAGCAAGTACTGACCCAGCGACCACGGACCACCAATGAGTCAATGACTCGGACTCGGACAACACATTCGGCAACGCGATGTATGACAGCGGCGTCGCCACGTAGACTTAATTTACTAGTTGCTTGCGGCCTGGGCGGCAGACTGTGCCTGCCTCATCTTGGCGAACTCGACCACCCTGTCGATGTCCGGCAGCACCGCCTTGGCGGCGTCCAGCGCGCCGAACCGCTCCACCCACGCCGCCAGGAGCGGGCTCCGGGCGTCGTCGAAGAGCTGCAGACCGTACAGCACCTTGCCGGCGTGCACCCACGCGACCAGGCCGCCGAGCGTGACGTCGAGGTAGCCGACGGTGTCGCCGCCGAAGAAGGGCTTGCCCTTGGAGAGCTCCTTGAAGGCCGCTTCCAGCGTCTCCACCGCCCAGAACGTCTGCTTCAGCGCCTCCGCCTTCTCCTCCTCCGTCTTGCCCTTCGCCGTCTGCAACCACGATGCCAGGAGCTGCGCAGCCACAACGAACACCAGCGTCAGTCAAGAAACAGCTAGCGCGATGATCCAAGGGTAGAAGAGAGCATGCAGGCTGCGATCGAGCGTCAGTCACCTTGTCGTCGATGAAGGCGGCCCAGAAGCGAGCGACGGCGCGCTCGTAGGGGTCGGCGGGGAGAAGGGAATGGCCGGCGCCGGCGAAGGCCTCGTCGATGTACTGCACGATGATCTGGGACTCGCAGACGGGCTTGCCGCCGTGGATGAGCACGGGGACCTTCTTGTGCACGGGGTTGGAGGCGAGGAGGAGCTCGCTCTTCTTGGAGAGGTCCTCCTCGATGTTCTCGAAGCTCAGGCCCTTGAAGCTCAGCGCGAGCTTCACACGCAGCACGGGCTCGGCCACACGCCGAGTAGCTTCAGCTCATCTCCTCCTCCGGCCATTTTTACTAGAGTACAAGCAGTGCTTTGTGTCTCCGGTACTAGTTCAGGCTTGAACAATTGACCTCTATTTTAGATCGTGGTTCACTGGTTTTGCTGTGCTCAGTGCTCTTGACCATAGTGAGTGGATCATTTTATAGTGTTCTGTTCGGCGCTGGATTCTTGGGGAAGGAGGCAATATTACGCATTACTGTGTCACGAATGACGATAGTTTGCTTGGGCCCGTGTGTCGTGCCTTATTATTTGTACGCTCTCTGCATCTTTTCGCTCTCCCTAAAATCCAACTCAATTTGTACATTATTTTTTTTTTCGGAAAACGACTTAGTGACATATAGTTGTTTTTAAAATTTATGACATTTATCCAGCTAAAAGTTATAGAAAACAAAAAAACATGTTTAAAAATTATAGGAGTTATCCTCAAAACTTGTCAATCAAGTTTCTATTTAAAAATAACAATTAACAAATAAAAAATATGAACGAATAATATAAGCATAGTGTTGAAGTATAAGTGAATTGCCCTTCTTCCCCATCAGCTTAGACTTTGGGTGAACTGGTTAGGACATGCAGTTCAATATGATATCAGAGCCAAAGGTCTTGAGTTCGAGTCCTGGTCGACGCAATTAAATAAGTCGTCTACTCTATTCCACGTTTGAGGCTTGAGGGAGGTTCCATGTGCAGGGGAGTGTTGAAGTATAAGTGAATTGCCCTTCCTTCCCCCATCAGCTTAGGTTTTTAGGTGAACTGGTTAAGGCCTACAGGGGAGTGTTGAAGCATAAGTGAATTGCCCTTCCTTTCCATTAGCTTAGGCGCACATGAGTGTTGAAGTATAAGTGAATTGCCCTTCCTTCCCCCATCAGCTTAGGTTTTTAGGTGAACTGGTTAAGGCTTGCAGCTCAATACATACGTATATAAATTTATTCCAATACGAAAAAGCTAAATTTTCACTATCGAACTAAGTAGAAAATAGTGCAGACAAACCATAAAAGACAATTGTTAACTAAAACAAAACTTGTAGCAAAATCAACAACAAATCATTCAATTAGTAAAAATTTAAAATAGCTATTGTTAGCATAGTATATAAATATTTTTAATACGAAAAAACTAAATTTCATTACCGAACTAAGTGAAAAAAAATAGCATAAACAAACTTAAAAAAAGTTAACCGATAAAAAATTAAAAAGCAGTCGTTCACTGATATTTTTTTTGAGCAAAAGGGCAGGAGAGCTGTCGTGTATTGATCAAAAGAGTATAAGATTACAAGAAGGGGGGAATACGTGCCCCTCCCCCCAATGGAGCAAAACAAGAAATTAAGCTATTACAAAAGGGGCTCCTGCAGCCATCCACAGGCACAGGTCATCAAAAAGAAGTTGCACGAACACAGCCCTCGATTTTTCTGACGCACGGAAGACGCGATTGTTGCGTTCAAGCCATAGCGCCCAAATGGTTGTCGAGATGATGGGTAGTGTGTCACGTGTAGACCCAGTTCACAAGATGTCCTCTTCCCACTAGGCAGTAATAGAGTAAGAGTGAAGCCATCTTGATGGGCTGAAAAGGTCATTGCTCAGTCTCCTGGACAGCTGCGACCAGGCGTGGCTGCTGAAATCACATTGAAGGGGCAGGGTTGACTAGCCCAACGGTCAAGTCTAGTGCCTCGTTCTTTTTTTTCCCTAAAGACGTTATCACTTAAGTCACCCACAGGAAGATCAAATGTGCAGACTGCGCTCAGCAGGCTAACGGCCGGCGCAGGAAATCAACCTCCGCTTCATATGCTCCAATGTTTGACGATAACTGGCTAGATTAATTGGTCGCCACTTTTTTTTTCAGGCTTTGGAATCGTCAAAATTTTGTCTTGGGAAAGAAGCTTTGTAATTAAGTACGCCACATCCCACGTGATCCTCCTCTCCTCCAACCCCGTCCACAAGAAGGTCCCCGTGCTCATCCACAACGGCGAGGGCTTGGAGGTTTGAGGGAATGAGGAATGAACGATCCGTTGTAACTCAAACCCAACTTGAATAGCATTTTCCCTCGTTCCACTCATTATTCTGGCTTACGGTGGTTCCTCACTGTGATTACCTCCGACTCCGAGGGTTATAGTTCTTACTGACAGCAGGTAGTTTTTTTTGGGTGCCCAACGACACGTAGCATCTTGTTGATTTCCAATTTGCTATAATTTTAAGGAAACTTCTAATGTGTGTGCGGATGATATGGGCCATCCATTCCTTCAAATCAGACGGTCCATGATGAAAAGTATAAAGGCAAAGGTACTTAAGTATCGGTGTAGTTACACAAATATAGAGAGTAACCAAGTCATTTCACATCAAATTGTCATCGCCGTCGCCATCGGCGCCGCCATCGGGGGCATCCCCGGGACGCCGCCGCCCACAACCACTCCGCCGATGGCCGGCGCGTCTGCCCATGTGCAGGCCGGCCACGCGCCCACGCGCCATCCTCGCCTCTGCCGCCGCCGTCCTCGCTGCCGGGCTCAGGCCGTCCTTGATCTCCAGGTCGCCGCCGTTCGCTGTCGCCACCAAATGGACCTTCTTCACTGGCGGCGCGGTGGTGAAGTCGGTGGAGGCGACGTGATTGACAGCGTTTCGGAGGTTGGCCTATCACTGGCGATGGGCTGGAGCTCCACACGAACATGTGCAACTCCATGTTGGTTATAAAATTTTCCACTTCTGTATATGCCCTTCTGTGATCAACGGTTCATGTTTCTTCCCACCGAGGTACCTCTAGGTACCTCGCAAACACCGTAGCAAGCCTATAATTTTAAATCCAACTAAGTGCTATAAATCCATATTTGCTTCAACTCCTTGACTGATTCATATGCAGGGATGGCAATCGGGCAGGTATCTCTGGGTACACTTCTATCATACCTGAACCCGAAACCCGAATATCTAACCTATACCGAAACCCAAAAAGACCCACGGGTACAACCTCACGCCCATACCCGAACCCGACGGGTACCCGATATCCGATGGGTAAACATGCGCGAAAAATAAGTGAGAGGGAGGAAAGAGAGGGCAGCGCAGCAGGGGGCGGCGCTGCCACGGCGGCGGTCGATGCTGAGAGGAGAGACCGAGGGAGGGGGAGAGAAGGGAGGGGAAGAGAGAGGAGAGGAGGGGAGAGCAAGGAGAGAGAGGGGGTCACGGCAGGGGCGGTGGCGCCGACGCAGCCGGAGATACCGATGGAGGGGAGAGAAGAAGGGGAGGGGAAGAGAGAAGCGCACCCATGGTGGCATGTCGTTGTCAGCGTGCTGTGGAGGCGGAGGGGGTCGACGGGCAAGGCGCCGCCGACGCTGGAACTAGAGTGTGGCTCGGTGGCGGCCCGAGGGACGGAGAGGCAGAGGAGAAGAGCTGAGGGAGGGGGAGAGACCGAGGGAGTGGCGGCGGGATTGGGATTAGAGGGAGGGGCGGCGGATTGGGGTAGGGTTTTGATGGAGTGTGGCACTGTAGCCACGTGGGCCTTTGGACTGTGGGAGGCCGGCCTGTGATGGCCACATACACACATATATATAACCCACTGTTATAATTCGGGTACCCATAGGTACAAAACTGAACCCGAACCCACACCCGACTTATTCAGGTACCCGAATCTGAAAAAACATGGATATATATTGTAATCCATGCCCGTACCCATCAGGTTGGATACCCACGGGTACCCATGCCGGTACCCATGCCCATGGGTTTTTCTGCCAATCATATGCTTTGAGGTTGCATATATGATTTTAGATCTGTTAGCAACCTAGAAGAGGTTAGGGATCAAGTTCTTGATCCCAAAGACGCCATATTCTAAAAGTCCAAGTTATGCTATTGAAAATTTGTCAATCTAACATTTTCAGTTTGACCATTACTTTTTTTAAACTCCACTTCTTTGCATATCTCCACTTCTTTGCATATTGCAATCCCTGATCAAAGAGAGAGCAGTATCCATTTCGAAACATGTCTGTTGCACGTAGGTGTGACCATATTAACTAGTTAACCAGGAGATACATCTGCCTTTTATTTTCTCAACAAACTGAAACATGTGGAGGTTTTTCAGAGCTAAGGGGGAAAAAACGACCAAGGAGACAACGAAAATAGAGTTTCTTTGTTGGCACTCGGGCAGCCGAGCAGGGCTGCGTCGTCGAGAAAGAGTCCACTACTTCAGTCGTTGGTCGCACCGGCGGCGGCCTGCAACTGCATCGCTTTGGCAAACTCGATCAGCCTGTCCAATGCCGGCATGACCGGCTCGACCGCCTCCAGCGCGCCGAAGCGCTCCGCCCACGCCGCCAGGAGCGGGGTGACGGCGGGGTCTAAGGTCTTGCCGCCGCGGATCGCGTCGTTCTTGCGCACCCACGGGAGGAGCCCGCCGAGCATGACGTCCACGAGCCCGGCGCTGTCGCCGCCGAAGAAGGGCCTCCCCTTGGAGCACTCACGCAGCGCTCCCTCCAGCGTCTCCACCGCCGCCGCCGACTGCTTCCTCCCCTCCGCCTTCTCCTCCTCGGTCTTGCCCCTCGCTGTCTGGATGGACGCTCTTACGAGCTGCGCCGCCACGATGCGCGTCGACACAACGAGCATGGACACCGCGTCAGTGAAACCAAATCCTCAAAACAATAGCGCGAAGTAATTGAGGTGAATGAAATGCCTTGTCGTCGATGAAGGCGGCCCAGAAGCGAGCGGCGGCGCGCTCGTAGGTGTCGGCAGGGAGAAGGGGAGGGCCGGCGCCGGCGAAGGCCTCGTCGATGTACTGCACGATGACCGACGACTCGCAGATGGGCTTGCCGGCGTGGATGAGGACGGGGACCTTCTTATGCACGGGGTTGGAGGCGAGGAGGAGCTCGCTCTTGTTGTTGAAGAGGTCCTCCTCGAGGTACTCGTAGCTGAGGCCCTTGAGGCTGAGCGCGAGCTGCACTCGCAGAGAGAACGGGCTCGCCCACATGCCGAGCAGCTTCAGCTCGTCTCCTCCGCCGGCCGTTGCTGCCGTCTCAAGGTCTCAAGCTTGCTTGCGTGGCCTGTGCAATTCCTTCGGTGGATGGAACGGACTAGCCAAGTGCCCAAGATGATGACTTCACCCGCAGTGAAACCTCCGCTAGGACGATGCCTCGTTTGGATGCATATACTAATTTATTTTGTTGAACTAATTGGAAAAAAAACTTCATCTGTTGTACAACCTTTGTTAACTCACTTAGGTGTTGGGTGGCACTACCGAAAGAAGACTGGGATTAATTGATTAAGCAAGAAAGTTGACCATCTGTCCCAGAAGGCAGAAGCCTTGAGCATCACTGCCGACGTTATCAGCATGGAGTGCATGCTTGTATAATGTATTGGAGTACATGACACGTTGAATTATTTGGCACTCGCAAGCTTGGCAGAACTGCACAAGTTATGACTCATGGGCGGACTAGCTGTGCAAGCATCATGCATGACGCTGCTGGTGGTCGATCCAGCCGAGACCGGCATCCGTGGGCGTGTGCGCATGGCTCGAGAGGAGAGGGGCCGGCGTGGCCGCTGACGGGCGGGGTCGCGGGGAGGTGGTTGCCGGTGGTGGGCGGCATGGTGCCCAGCCGGCTCGGCCAGGCTAGTCATGCGAATTGGGCTGTATCGGCCGGCACAGCGTCGCGCCTCGGGCCGCTATACAACGGGCCGGCATGGTCGGATAAACACTTGGGACTGTGCCGGACTGGTATGGACTGCCAAAAGCCAGGCATGGCACGGCCCAAAAGCCCGATGGGCCGCGATCGGGCAGGGCCGTCTCGAGCACGGCGCGCCTGACAAAACAGAGAGATAAATGTTTTTTAATAAATTTTAAAGTTGCTCAAATTTAAAAGTTGTCTGTATGAAAAAAGATGCATCTCGAAATTCTCTATAACTTTGATGTAGAACATAAATTCATCTGAGTAGCGGAATATCTCAAAAAATGCAAATTATTGAAATATATGATGTGGGTTCTAAAACAGACAGCGCATTAAATAATTTTCATAAAATCATGCATTGCTCAAATGAAAAGGTTGTATACATAAAAAAGATTCGTCTCAAAATTCTCTACAACTTTTATGCAGAATCAAAATTCTTTCGAGCAACGAAAGAGGACAAAAAACACAATTTTCTGACTCGTGTCTTAGTTCGGGCCGTGACGGCCCGAGCACGACCCAAATGTTCGAGCTGTGCCAGGCAGCCCGTCGTGCTGGCTTCTGAGGTCCGGCACGGCACACCATTCGGGTAAGGGAGAAGAAGAGAGGAGAGCGGAGGAAGAGAAGGGTTTGAGTATTTTTTTAAAAAAAATAAAGTTGTAGAATTTTTTTAAAATAGATTTTTTAATTAACTGTTTAGCATTTGCTTTGAATTTTGAAAATTTCACGAAACTCGTGTTTTGGCATTTCAAAGGTTGTAATGTGGATTTTATAATTTGAGTAGATGAATACACCTGTATTTGACACCTCCAAAAAAAACGTTTTTTTTTTTTTCTATTTTTCATATTTATTTTGATTTTTTTGGCCACTTTGGATTTTTTTTATGCTTCCTTACCTCACGTCGTCCGTGCGGGTGACTCGAGGGCGACGCTGTCTCCGCCTCCAGGTCCTCCCTCAACCCTAGTTCCCGCCGGCGGCTGTGGCCGCAGCAGCCCCCTCCTACCTCCCTTCTCCCCCTTGTTCTTCCTTGAGAGGTGCTGTTTGGAGGTGGCTGTTGGGGCGGCGAGCAACTGGATCCAGTGGTGGCGTGCGGCTCCTACTTCTCGCTTGACCCTCGCGGCTTCCCAGGGCCGGCGCCGCCCCCAGATCCACCCCTACCTCTTCGCAGCGACATCACCACGGCGGCGTTGGTCGCCCAGCAGAGCCGCTCCTCCGGCCCACCTGGGTGCTGCACCGCAGCCGCCTCCGCTGAGTGGCAGTTCCCCATCCTGGTGTTGCCCTCTCTCTCCGGCGTTGTGGCGCCAATTCCGTCGGCAGGCGGTCGGATTTGGTGGCGGGCGTGCGGGCGGCGCCCCCCGTGCTGGCCCGCCCCGTGGCTACAGCTGTCGGCTTGTTCTGCGCTAGCCCCCTTAGCGGGCGCCTCTCCTCAGCTCCGCTCCCCGAGTCTTCGCATTGCCTCGCTCGGTCGCTGTTGGCTCCTTAGTGGTTGCCGTCCCGCTCTACCCCCCGCCTCTACTTTTTCTTTATGGAGTGCGACGGCCCGGACTGTGTGCCCCCTCTCCTCCCCTCGATCTCCTGCCGGCTCTCCTTTGGCCGGGGGGAGGTTTGGCGGTCCGGTTGGGGAGCGCCCTTCCCCTCGCCATCGCCTCTTCACCCCTCCCTCTGTTGGAGAGGTGGCACTGACCTAGCTCCCCCCTCACCCCTCGCTCTTCCTTTAGTGGCGTCGGACAACGTTGGTGGCTGGGTTGGTTTACGGGTTTGGGGCGCTGATTAGTGCCGATGCTGCTGTGGTGCCCTTGGTGCTCGGCGCAGGCTTCGTGAGGGCTTGGTTTGGCGGTTTGGTTGGTGGCTCGTCTTCGTCTGCGCACTTACCTCTTCTCTGAGTGACCTCGGAAGACACGTCGGGTGAAAACCTTGCCCGTTCGGGTCGGCGATGGCGCCACCGTTTTTTGTGCCGCTCCCCTCGCTGGAGGCATCATTGTGTGTGTCCCCTTCTACATGAAGCCTTGGGGTGCAAACCCGATTCTTCCGATCAAGCGATGGCGGCGTGCCTAGCGTCGTTCGTTTGTTGAAGGCATCGTCTTCAAGGCTTCGGCAGGCTCGACTCAGCGGAGGTGGTGTCTTGGGTGGCCTCGCTTGGTGGTGGCGGCTGCGTCTTCCCTTCGTTTGTCATATGGAGCAGGCACCCTCTGGTGGCTCGTTGTGGTCATGCATCCTGACCGGTGGTGGCGGTGGTCTTCTTTCGTGCATCCCACCCAGCGGTGGCGGTTCTCGTCCGCACATCCCGTGCGGTGGTGGCGGGAGTCTTCGTCCGTGCATCTCGTTCGGCGATGGCGATCACGGTCTTGTCGTGATTGGGTCGTCTGCCCTGTTGCTGGCAGCGTTGTGTTGTTTCTAGCCTTACATCCCTCGTGTTGTTGGCGGTGCTGGTCGCTCACCCCTCCCCCTCTTCTCTCCCCTCCTCTGTTTCTCTTCTCTTTTATGCAGTGCAGTTCTCTTCTACTTAATGAAATGGCAGAGCGTCTGCCTTTTAGCTCAAAAAAAAATATTTATTTTGATTTTTATGAAGCTATAGAAATAGATTATAGTGTCATAGAGCCGTCTATTTTGCAAGTCTTTGTTTCGTGTGTGCGGTGGGTGGGGGGAGGGGAGTGCAAATAGAATAGCTCTATTGCTATTTCGCAGGCATCTGAAATTTGCGATTTCGTGCAGGCGCTAAAAGTTCCAGTAAGTTTGTACTACTTTTCCATATTTTCATTCATTGGAAGAAACGTTGAAGGTGAAACTTTTAGCGCGAGAGTTGTTTGCGCGTTCTGCTGTGTGTGGCGCCGCCGGCGATCGTCGTCCTCCGTGCAAATTGCGAAATCGTGCGAACGCTAAAAGTTTCAGTAAATTTGTATTGTTTTTCCACTTTTTCATTCACTGGAAGAAACGTTTTAAGATGGTGGAAAAAAATTCTGCAAGCAAGAGAAGGGGACTGTTGCGTGGGAGACCGCGTGAAAAAGCTGTTATTGCATGTTGCGCCTGCAAAAAGTGTTAAAATGCAGACGCCTGCACAATAGCACATCCCATAGAATAGAGGCCATGAGACCCATGACGCACGCGAGGACGTAGTAACAAAGACAATGCAGCATGCAAGAACACTCATATAAACACGCCACTACGGTAGCAGCAGCAACTCAGCTCAGATAGCCAAAGTATTTGAGAAAGATCGAGATGTCGACGTCGAGCAAAGATGAGGCGCCGGCGGTGAGAGTGCTCGGCGTATGGGCGAGCCCGTTCGTAATCCGGGTCCGGGTGGCGCTGAAGCTGAAGGGCGTAGAGTACGAGTTCGCGGAGGAGACGATGGGGAAGAAGAGCGACCTGCTGCTCCGCTCCAACCCGGTGCACAAGAAGATCCCCGTCCTCCTGCACCACGGCAAGCCCGTATGCGAGTCTCTCGTCATACTCCAGTACATCGACGAGGTCTGGACCTCCGGCGGCCGCGCCCTGCTGCCCTCCAACCCGCACGCCCGCGCCGTCGAGAGGTTCTGGGCACAGTACGTTGACGACAAGGTGAAGCCTTTGCTCCAAGAACACGAGATGATCTCCCTCTGATAAAATTCGGGTTATTTCGAGCTGAACAAATTCGCTGGTTGGCACGCAGATTCCTCCGGCGATCCGTGTTCTGAGGGGGACGGCGGACGGCGACAAGGACGAAGCGGCGGCGCAGATGTCCGCCGCCTTCCAGCACCTGGAAGAGGCCTTGGGCCACGGGAAGGACTACTTCGGCGGCGACAGCGCCGGGTACCTGGACGTCGCGCTGGGGTCGCACCTCGGGTGGGTGAAGGCGCTGGAGAAGATCGCCGGAGTCGTGCTCCTCGACGCGGCGAAGGTCCCGAACCTGGCGGCGTGGGCTGACCGGCTCTGCGCGCACCCGGCCGTGGCGGACGCGCTGCCTGACGCGGATAGGTTCGTGGAGTTTGGCGCCAAGTATGGCTCGTTTTCCAAGTCCACTGGTGCTTCCAAGTGAGAGAGATGTACACTACATACGTCACATGTCAGATTTGCAAGCTGTACCGTCGTTTGTTGCTTGTGGCACCACCAGATGCGCCGTTCTCGGCTACTCGCGACAGTATTGCCTCAGGTAGTCAGGTAGACATCCAACATGTCCCACCTGTTCCTGCATGGGGTTATGAGCAGATGGTCATAACCCGTTTGTCTTAAATTCCCTCCACGGCTATGTACAACTTTACATGATTTCAGTGAAAGTTCGGCGAAATTTTGTTTTTTATATTTAAATCAAATGATTAGTTCAAATATATAAATCGAACGGAGTCATCGAAAAACAAGAAATCATTAGGACTCTCAAAAAACCAAACAAAGCAAGACTCGTGTCCTCCCATGACTCCAGTGAGTGATGATCGAGTCTCTATTATTCTCCCCACGTCTGTAACGTGAGCCATGATACCGTAACTACTGTCTATTTCTCTAATTTTTATCAAAACGAACGCGTGTAAGCTAATAGAAGGCTAGAGCAAAGCATGATACGACACAACATGGTGTGGACGGACATGGCAAGCGCATGGCCAAGGCCGTGCAGGCGGCACGACAAGAGCGCGACGTGGCCGGTGGGAGCATGGCCACGGCGCGACATGGGCTTTGGCGGGCATGGCACAGGCACCAGTGGCACCGTGCGGCCACAGAGAACACAACTATGCTGGTAGAGAGCATGGATATGGCGTGCCCACTGCCAACAGGGCGTTTGAGGAAATGCCCAACCCGAGGACTCATGGGTAATCTCAAAATCCACAAGAAAAATATTTTTTTAGAAAAAACTTATCATACTCTTTTAGAAATTTGTGGTGATTTTTACCTGATTTTCAATTTGAAATTTGAGCTTTTTTAGCCATAGGATCCTGATCCAGCTCGAGAGCAATTCAACAATTTCTCACGGGATTTGAAGTTGTGGTTGTACATGCTCTAACAATCATGCTGTCAACATCGATCGAATAGTCATTACTAGAAACTATTTGCACAATCTAGATCATCCAATATGCACCAATCAAGATGTGAAATTATTATGTTGTTAGAAAAAAAAGACACGATGTTGTTATATAATGACAAATGAGCTTGTGAGTTCCCATGAAGTTTAATTAGCCGAATACAGATTGGGGAGGCCGACGAAATTGTACTCTTCACCGATGGAATCTTTGAAAGAGATAAATGAGCGTGTTTTTCCGCATAATTACAATTCCTTTCAAACACTCCCTCCAGTTACAAAAAGAAGTCACCGTTGACTTTTGTACACAACTTTGATCATTTGTTTTATGCATAAAAAATTATAAATATATAAAAATATAAGTCATAGTTAAAATATATTTAACAATAAACTAAATCACAACAAAACAAATGATATTTACATAAATTTTTTGAATAAGACTAATGGTCAAAGTTGTGTGCAAAAGTTAACGGCGATTTTTTTTTTTGTGACCGGAGGGAGTAGTTTTTTGAGTGAATTCCGGATAAATTACGAACTTTTCGTCAAGATGGTTTAGCTAAGGAGGTGAGGATATATTGTGCTTTGTAGAATGTCTTTGTTTATCTTTTTTCAGCTTCCTAAATTGGTGGCCTTAAATATTTACTCTCGACTTTGTGATAGATAAAACAATGATTCGCCGTGTTTGAAAAATTTTTTGAGGTTATTGATATTTTTCAACGTCTCACTTCCTATTAAAGCCTTGTTTGTTTCAAACAAAATTTGTTGAAAATTTTAATCTAAAAAAGTTGTGACCCCTCAAAATTTAAAGACGTCTTAAAGAAGTTTTTAAAATTATAAAAAAATTACAAACTCTAAAGACTATTTAATATCACACAAAAATAAGGAATAAGTCAATTTTGCGTACACATATCGACGAAGTCCACTTAACATCCAAACTATAGAATGGTATATTTCACATACATCAACTATGAAAACCGGAGCAAACATCAACATATGCTGGTTTTAAAGTTGGTTTTGCCATTTAAATTTGAATACTTTTCTTCTGAATTATTTTTTAAGCAACGATAAAAAGGATATCACAATTCGATCCCTGGGCGCTGGCAGGCTGCTCCACTGGGCAGTCAGGGAGTGGGCCATGGCAATGGACCGTAATTTTATCCCCGACACTATAAAATGGTATATTTCAATACATCAACTATGAAAACCGAAGCAAACATCAACATATGCTTGTTTTAAAGTTGGTTTTGCCATTTAAATTTGAATAATTGCATTGTGCACTTCTGAATTATTTTTTAAGCAACGATAAAAAGGATATCACAATTCGATCCACTTCTGAATTAATTTTTAAAAATATGAATGATCCTTAAAACTGTAAAAGAATATTTAAAAACTTTTATTGAAAAATATCCATTTGTTTATAATTTTCTTTAATGTTTAGAAGGTTCATTGGAGTTATTTTAAATTTTATTGATAATTTGATGTTGTAAAATGGTTTTATTTAAATTAGAAAATAGCAAAATCACCTTAAAACCACCATATTTTGATGTTGCTCTGATTTTGACAGTTGAGATATGTGAAATAGAATATTTTATAGTTTAAAGGGTTAATAGGACTTTGTTGATAGTTCATATATGTAAAATAGACTTTTTTCCAAAAATAACTATAAAGCATTGCATTATTTAGTTTATACGAAATAATAATTTTTAATTTAATTTAATTTAAGCCGAAACAAACAAGGTCTCAGCACATAAATTCTCGAGTACGCTCTGGTGAGCTGATCTTATAGCAAATCGGTTGGCTCTGACCGTGTACGGAAACACATATACATGCATTTCTCACGCGCAGGCCACAGAAAATCCGCTAAAAGTCTCATCGCAGGCACAGACGTCAAACACAGTAACACTGCACAGGAAACGAGGAAAAACTGCCCCCGAGAATCCCAATTCGACCCGCACCCGCACCCGCACCGGGCTGTCCATGCAATGGAAAACTTTCGCAGCCATGACGCACGCAAGGACGTGTCCATGAAAGCCACTGAGCCAGTGCAAATAGTGCATGAAGCAAGAACTCTCCATATAAACACAGCAATAACCACCATAGCCACAGCCCACAGATCAGCTTCCTCACTCCTCGTTCCTGCCCACACCCACATACATCAAGAACAGCGAGCTAGCTACCCCGCGCGCTGCAGGTAGACGAAGAACTCGAGCGAAAATGGCTGCGGGCAGAGAGGCGGCGGCGGCGGTGCGCGTGGTGGGCATGTGGTCGAGCCCGTTCGTGAACCGGGTGCAGATAGCGCTGAACCTCAAGGGCGTGGAGTACGAGATGGCGGAGGAGACGATGGGGAAGAAGAGCCAGCTGCTGCTCGCCTCCAACCCGGTGCACAAGAAGATCCCCGTCCTCCTGCACCACGGCAAGCCCATCTCCGAGTCCCTGGTTATAGTCCAGTACATCGATGAGGTCTGGGCCTCAGATGGGCCGGCCCTACTCCCTGCCGACCCGTATGCCCGCGCCGTCCAGAGGTTCTGGGCCCAGTACGTCGATGACACGGTATAATTAAGCTTTTAAGCCTTTTAGCCTTTTCTCAAGTTGATATTCGTGTGAGCTGGAGAGTCGCGAGCTCGCCAACATAGCCAGCTCGACCTATTGGATCTTTCTATGCGAGCCGTGAGTCCCATCGGATAGAGGGATTTTTTGTTTTTTGTTTTTGTTTTTGTTTTTTTTTTTAGAAGGAACCAGCCTCAGTCATTCCAGATGCAACTTCACCATACAAACAGACCCCTCAATACAACACAAAATTACATCAAGGTCCAAGGGGCTAAAAGCAAAGCTTAGAAAGAAGTTCATCCCTCTCACCATGCCGGCGACGACGTTGAATCCTGCCGGTTCCGGTGATGCCGCCATGATCAACCTCTCAGGCCCAAACCACCACGGGTGACGGAAAAACAGAGCAAGCTCAAGAGTAATCGTGGACGCCCAAACCTCCGATGCAGCCCACTGCGAGGCCGAAACGAGACAGCCATCACCGAAACCCGCCGCCATCAACATCAGAACCACCAGCGACGGAGTCTCACCACCTCTGATCCCAATCTTCTCACTTGCTAATCCTACCAACGGCAAAGATCCGGCCGCAGCCAAGACATCCCCACCGCCGAGATCTGAACTTACCTTTATTCCCAAAAGGGAAGATGACGACAAGCGTGGAAGGCAGAGGAGAGAAGCACACCTTCCTCCGGTGACGAAGACAACGCCGTCGCTACCGACCCAGAAGAACAGCAAGCACCAGCGCCACCACGACATCGCCAGGAACCGCCACCCCCCAACACCGCCCAAACCAGCCCAAATCCTCCTAAACCCACCCCTAATGTACTACTAAACTACTCCTAAAGCATCACCCGGCCCAGATCCGTCCCCCCCCCGGCGCCGGCGAGGGAGGACGGCGGATCTGAGCCCGAAGCGGCCGCTCCCTTTTTTTCACCTGCTGGTCGCCCTTGTTTTTTGTTATTTTTGATGACGGTTAGCGAGCGCGTCAATGATCTAAGAACTTGATAGTGTTTTTTGTCTGATCAGATCTAATAGGTGTTTCCGCCCTCTATGATCCTTGCGTTGATTAGATATGGTGTTTTTGATGTGGCTGGCTTTTAAGATGCTTCGTTTAATAAGGTTTCATGCAGATTAGTAGTGGTTTTTTTTTTCTATCGTCCACTATAGCACCATGTTGAGCCCACCCACTAAAGCCCGATACACTTTAGTTGCATGGGCTACTCACCTGTTTGGCCCAGGGTAGATTTCAGATGTGTGATAAATCGTACGGCTAGAGAATGGGCTGATAGCTATTTAAGTTTTCAGTCAACTTATACTTAGCGAGTCCTTTTACGATCTACATGAAACCTTTTCACGTACCATCTAAATTATTTGAAATATATTTATAGCTAATGTGCTTCGACTAAGATTATTTGCGAGCAGAGGGGATATTCATTTAGAACCGAAAATTTTATGGCCCAATTGCATTCATGCCATTAAATGACATTTATTTCAACTACCGTGTAATTTTTTTGGAACTTTATATGGAGTAATAACATATACTCCTGATTGAGTACTATGCAATTAGGCTATTCCCAATGGGTAGTATCATACTCTTAATAAGATGCCAGATAAGAATTTTTGCTGATGTGGCACAACATTTAATAGGAGGGAGAAGAAAGCTGTATCTTGAGCAAGATACTGCTTTGGCACGATATCTTAGGCCATATCACAAAATCCAATGCTATGGGTCCACTCTTATAGACACAACATCACACAAATTAATTGTTTAAAAAATATAAGTATGGTATCATGCATTGTAGAAGGTGTTTCTTTCTAGCAGTATCGTACTTTTTATCCTATGTGGTATTCTTGAATATTGAAATATGATACTTTGCACTGGGAATAATCTTAGTAGTACAAAATTTCAGTCCCAATGATGATGCATCTTTCCCCTTAAGAAACGTGCGCTTTAATTAACATGCGCTCCACCTGACTTGACACGCAGTTTCCTCCGGCGATTCATATTCTGAGGGGAACGGGGGCCGGGGACAAGGACGAAGCGGCGAGCAAGATGGCCACCGCCCTCCGGCACCTGGAAGAGGAATTCGTCAGGTGCGGCCAAGGGAAAGAATACTTCGGCGGCGACGACATCGGCTACCTCGACATCGCGCTGGGGTCTCTCCTAAGCTGGGTCAAGGCGGCGGAGAAGATCGCCGGAGTCACCGTGCTTGACGAGGCCAGCTTCCCCGAGCTGGCCGCGTGGGCGGCTCGGTTCTGCGCCCATGGCGCCGTGAGAGACGTCATGCCTGACGCTGACAGGCTCGTGGAGTTCTGCGCTAGCTTTGTTGAGGTGTTGTCGGCTCAGAGGCGCTGAGAAATCGTGTTGTTTTCTGGTAGTTGATTTCTATCGTGCTTTAATTTGCTTCGAAGTCAAGCGATAAACCCGTGTGTTAGCTCATGCCTTTTTCTCTCTCTGTATTGAAATGGATGTAGTTAACAGAGCCATCGTTTGTTACCAATGGTGCAAGACAGTGTGCCTGCGGAAATAAAATGTCGTATCGTATAATACCACGTAATAAAATAACGTTTTTGCTTTATATTAGTCGCCATCGTCCGAGAATTTATTACTACCTCTTAGTGGATTTTATAGCTGTCCAATAATGATATACTACAATCTATACAATAATCTGTAGATGGTGACAAGACGAGCCACAGCCCACAGGCAACGAGCGTACATAGCACATACCCATTTTACAGACGATGAGGTTAAAATCTTATTCTTAGGTACAAAATTTTGAAATATAGTTATTTGTCATTGATAATATAATTATATTTTTATATAATCATTTCTACCCATTTTCAAAATCCTATGTCCGTCATTTGAAAATTACCATTTTCCATGCATGTCGTGGAGCATAGAATGCTCAATTACCATTGTATAAGATTATTTATGATTGCCGTGTTTCCTACTCGACTTCGTAAAAGCGTTATACTATTGGCGAGAACACACATGGCAAATACAACATGCATGCACTGATGCACACCACGAGAGGGGTCGGAGTATTAATTGCAGGTTGGAGGAGCTTGTCGTCGTCGTTTTGTCAAGTGCCAATGATTAACTTCCAACGAGAGAGAGAACACATCACTGAAAAAAAAAGAGATTTAGCTGACAAACGATCATTATACTCCGCCAGGGAAAATGGAAAGAACGATCAATTATTGCTAAGTGGCCGCATCAGACGGGGTGGCCGTATCAGACGGCTTGTTGCTTCTGTCTCAGCCCACTCGAAGCGGTCGACCACCTTTGCGGCTTTTGCTCCTTTGTCTCCGCGATTTGATAATCTTTTCTGCCTCGACAACCACCTTCTACCGGCTCGGTTGATTTCTGCGATTGGTGGACCTTCAGTCAGCATGGCATCCCTAAGACT
The DNA here is from genome assembly GCA_005191435.1 of Raddia distichophylla. Taxonomy (NCBI): domain Eukaryota; kingdom Viridiplantae; phylum Streptophyta; class Magnoliopsida; order Poales; family Poaceae; genus Raddia; species Raddia distichophylla. Next base: position 2,719,400 of record SPJY01037268.1, on the reverse strand, counting down.
ACTGCGAGATCTCTCAACGGCATCATCATCCATGTGATCTGAAAAATCTGAAAGGAGCGTAATAGGCGTATTTTCCATAATCAGACTCTATCCGTTTCCCAAGTTGTAACCCTAATTAGGGATGGTCTTGCCGCTTGGGCGGCAGCCTCCTCTCCTATAATTTCCCTAGGCTGAGTCCCCCCTTTTTTTTCTTCCTTTTCTCCCCCTCCCTTCTCTCTTTGTATATGCTGTACGGTTCGTTCTTCCGCTTTAATGAAATGTCAGCACTCCTATTCATTATCTCAAAAAAAAATTATTGCTAAGTGGAGCTGTGACTATTATTTTCTTAATGCATCCTTGTATGATCGTTTTGAACTGGCGCACGTACGTTGTATACATAAAAGCTGATAACTAGTAATGCAATTCGAGCGATTATAGTACTCAGTGCTACTAGCTAAAATAGCAATACCTCACACGCACCTACGAGTGTACGGAACAAAAATAATCAAGGATGAAGGGCCCTTTGTCAGTTCTACTGCATTTTATGCAACTTTATCATCTTTTCTTAAAAACCTTGCGATGTGTGATAAAATAGAGTATTAGTTGCGAAATCAGTATATCAACCAAACAATAAACCCGAAATCTTCGTTCTCACACTCTTGGGAGTATATACGTAGCTAACTAGGTAGAGTCAGCCATCTATTACTGAAATCATCGAAACAAATTCTAAGAAATCTACTGCTGGCGGACTAGTTAATCAGGAAACTATGAACTTAACAATGCATACCATCTCGTTAATTTATTCCACGGAACGCGCGCTGGTTCACAAAAATTATATATACTTTTATCGTTGTCCCCAATCTTCTTTGCATTCATCGTTTTCGCCATCTAAACATGCATGCAATGTCTTTCTCGCTGCTTTGCCCACTACATTTTAATTATTTTTTTAGCATGCATATATTAAACAGGTAACAACGCCAAGGGCATTTTTAATGTTAAATCCAGTAGTGTTATTGCATATTACAAAATTAAGCATTCTTTTGCATTTTGATAATCCAATATATGAAAAGCTCAACCATTATAGCTTTTTGATTGACCATTTTAATACAAATGAAGATAGACACTCCATTTGTGTGACACTCCATATGTCACTCCTAAAAAAAGTGGAAAAAGTGGTCCTGTTGGGGATAAAATTACGGCCCATTGCCATGGCCCACTCCCTGACGGCCCAACCGAACAGCCTGCCAGGGCCCAGCTCCCTGAAAGGTTCTATCTGGCCCATATGCATCCTGCCGAACAGCTTCTTGGCTGGCACGGTGCGTAACGGCCTAGGATTCCTGTTTGAGTTCTACTCAAACAAGAGTTCTGCACGGCTGAAAGAGGATCCTAAGGCCTAGAGGGGGGGTGAATAGGCAATTTTAATTTTCTTTTGATTATTCTCAATTAAGCATCATGTTAAGAATGACCCAATCCTAGTTGCAAGTCTAGTAAGCGGAAGCGATAAATAAATCACAAAGCAACTACGACAAGGCAAGCAATTAATCACAAGCAATGCGATGAAAGTAAGTGCGGAAATTAAATGAGAGAGTGACATGGTGTTTGTTTGACCGAAGTTCGGAGCCGCAACTCCTACTCTCATATTTTCGCTGACGTCATCGCCGATGTCATCGCATGCATGCAAACAGGGGCACATTTTTTTCTCATTTCTGAGAGCGCCGTGTGCATGTTGGCCCGCTATGTCGTTGCATGCATGCAAACAGTGGCCTGTTTTTCTCATTCTCGCGAGGGCGCGCGTGCTGGGCTGGGCCGGGGCGGCGTCCGACGCGCGAGCGCAGCGTCGGACGTCCGTCCCCAAGTCCGACCCTTATACTATTGGCGAGAACACACATGGCAAATATAACATGCATGCACACCACGAGAGGGGTCGGAGTATTAATTGCAGGTTGGAGGAGCTTTGTCGTCGTCGTCGTCAAGTGCCAATGATTAACTTCCAACGAGAGAGAGAACACATCACTGAAAAAAAAGGAGATTAGCTGACAAACGATCATTATACTCCGCCTGGGAAAGTGGAAAGAACGATCAATTATTGCTAAGTGGAGATGTGACTATTATTTTCTTAATGCATCCTTGTATGATCGTTTTGAACTGGCGCACGTGGTATACATAAAAGCTGATAGTAATTAGTAATGCAATTCGAGCGATTATAGTGCTCGGAGTACTAGATAAAAGAGAGCAATACCTCACACATGTACACCTACGAGTATACGGAACAAAAATAATCATGGATGAAGGGCCCTTTGTCAGTTCTACTGCATTTTATGCCACAACTTTATCATCTTTTCTTTAAAATCTTGGGATGTGTGATAGATAGAGTATTATAGTTGCGAAATCAGTATATCAACCAAACAATAAACGCGAAATCTTCGTTCTCACACACTTGGGAGTATATACGTAGCTAACTAGGTAGAGTCGCCGTCTATTACTGAAATCATCGAAACAAATTCTAAGAAATCTACTCGGCTGGCGAACTAGTTAATCAGGAAACTATGAACTTAACAATGCATATCATCTGTTAATTTATTCCACGGAACGCGCGCTGGTTCACAAAAATTATATATATTTTTATCGTTGTCCCCAATCCTCTTTGCATTCATCGTTTTCGCCATCTAAACATGCATGCACGGTCTCTCTCGCTGTTTTGCCCACTACATTTTAATAAGTTTTTTTAGCATGCATATATTAAATAGGTAACAACGCCAAGGGCATTTTTAATGTTAAATCCAGTAGTGTTATTGCATATTACAAAGTTAAGCATTCTTTTGCATTTTGATAATCCAATATATGAAAGCTCAACCATTATAGCTTTTTGATTGACCATCTATAAAGGAGGGGAAAAAAGAAGCCACCATGTTCGTCCACATCATCCAAATTATTTCAGCCGTTCGATCAACGGTGGGACCAAATTATAACGGCCAAGATCAATCAAAGAAATTCTCACATAAATCAAGAAAGAAAATAAAAGATCTATGCCGTTGATTTTGTGGGGCCGGATTATAATGGTTTAGATTAAAAGAAGAATATTAGAAATTCAGATTAAATACTAAAGATGATATAATATGGTTATTTTATCCGTTCAATCAACTGTGGGACCAAATTATAACGGGATAGATTAATCAAAGAAAAAAAGATCTATGCGGCTTAGATTAAAAGAAAATATTAGAAATTCATATTAAATACTAAAGTTGATATAATATATTAGCGATAAACTCTAAATCCGATCTGATATGTTAGAGATAGATTATGAGTTAGAGATAAACACTATATATATCAAAACAAATCTAGCCGCGCAAACGCGCGGGCCACCTCGCTTGTTTATCATTTAAATTACATACAAGTGAATGTTTTAAAAGTTTGATCCGTTTATTTTTGAAACATTTAGATTGAGCATATGAAAACTACATCCATCAGCTAAGATTGATCAAAAGAGCAGTAGCAAAATTCATGCCTCCATCGGGGTGATGACGGCAGGAGTGGAGACAATGTATTGGACGTAGGCAGAAGATGCAAGCCGCGGCACATCGAAGTAAAAGCAAGGGCGATATGCAACCAGAGGTGGTGCATGCGATGGTGGTTTGATGGGAGCAAAAGCCAAGGCAATGCGATCGGAATTGTTGCAAGGATGGTGTGATGTGGAGCAGAAGGCAAAGACGACGAGGGCGGGGCTTGTAAGCTAGGTCGAAGTGACAAGAGTAAAAATAGGGGTTGTACTTTACGTTGGGTGCAGGTATAGAGACGACACAAAGACGAGAGCGTGAACTAGCTGTGTGTGTAAGAGAAGAAACTCAAACACAAGGGCAAAATTGACATTCACATTTGTATGCTCGGTAAAAGAAAAGGAAATTGTTCGCCTTCAAGACTATGGAATGTGATGGGACACTATAAAATGAAATTGTGTGGTGTTTCTCTGGTTTTTTATTATAAAAAATTATTTAAATGGTATATATTATTTTTTTGAGGGGTACAACACGAACGCACACTCACTTGATCACACCCAAGTACCCAACACACACCACCACACTCACACACGCGTGCGCATTCGGTGAGCACAAAAGAACCCGAAAGAGTCATCGGACACGCGGAGCCCCACTGAATGCGCACGCATGCTCCTCGGGATCTAATCCCGGGTGTACCGAGCCCGGGAATAAATCCCGGAGAAACATGCGAAACGGTTTCGAACGCAGGCTGGCAGCCTGCACAACAGCAGAGCATGCCACTGAGCTACGGCTCAGTCCGCAAATGGTATATATTCTTAAGGCGGTCATCTTCCAATAACGTTGAAGATCATGTACTGTAGCTTCCTAACCGTAAATGGGAAGGATAAGGATCATCGGGTCGGAGGAGGGGGGGCGGCTAGGCCCTTGACCTAGGCAGGGGGAATGGGCCGGCCGCCCCGTCATCCCGGGCGCAGGGGTACAGGTCAAAAAGAGGGGGAGGTGCTGGACCCTGGGATGTGCATCGACCAATCCATCCAAGTGAATTCCAATTCCAAGCTGATGATTGGGAGGTGACTCCTCACACGTCACACCACGCACCATTAGCCTAGCTAACCATGGCACTCCATTTCCATTAGGAGCAGCTAGTTTTAATACTACAAATGAAGGTAGTAATAACTCATAACCAATTAGGGCGTATCTGGAAGTAAAAAGATTATTTTGGCCGGTGCCTGTTTTTGCCCCAAAATTGTATCAGCGATAAAGGTGGTTCCTTATCTCCAAAGGGATTTATGTGATACTCCATATGTCACTCATAAAAAAAGCGGAAAAGGTGGTCCCTCGTTTCTAAAAGGGTTTACGTGATATATGTCACTCCTAAGAAGAGCGGCATATATCTAACGAACCCTTTCTAAGAACATTCACGGGTGGTCCTTTTTTAATAAATTGAAAGTGGTATTGACCAATGTGACATAGGGTTGACCTTTATTTTACATAAAAATTATTTCACAAGATATAAAATAAATTGTATATTTGAGTCCTTGCAAATATATGAGCATGTGGACAATTTTTCCTACTTTCGTAATTTAGATTTTCTTTATAAAAAAACTAGTTCAAACCGGTGCCATTTCGGTCAAAGGATCGATCACCGTAAATATTTTCAAAAATGAGGTCCACTTCTATTATATATATAAAGGAGGGGAAAAAGAAGCCACCACGTTTGTCCACATCATCCAAATTATTTCAGCCATTCGATCAACGGTGGGACCAAATTATAACGGTCAAGATCAATCAAAGGCACATAAATCAAGAAAAAAAAAAGATCTATGCTGTTGATTTTGTGGGGCCGGATTATAATGGCTTAGATTAAAAGAAAATATTAGAAATTCGGATTAAATACTAAAGATGATATAATATGGTTATTTTATCCGTTCAATCAACTGTAGTTCTCACATAAATCAAGAAAAAAAATAAAAGATCTATGCCGTTGATTTTGTGGGTCCGGATTATAACGGCTTAGATTAAAAGAAGAATATTAGAAATTCGGATTAAATATGTAAAACTTGGGTTTCATACTCGTAAAACTTTGCCGAACTGTCAAGTTTCATTAGGTTTCATCCAAGTTTTTTCAAGTTTCTTCAAGTTTCATCAGGTCAATTCAAGTTTCATCAAGTTTCAACAGGTTTCATCCAAGTTTCATCAGGTTACATCGAAGTTTCATTAGATTTCATCAGAACACGGCTAAGTTTCATCAGAACACGGCCAAGTTTCGATAGTGTAGATATAAGTTTCATAAGTGCCTTCTTCTAGTTCACATCAAAAAAATTAAAAAAAATAAAAAATTCAAAAAATTCAAAAAGTATTTAAAATGGGTTGCTCTTGATTTTAGAAGAATTATGAAATTTATTCCACGCATTTTGAACACTATTTGAATTTTATGCAAAAATCAGAAATTTAATTGAGAAAATGATCGTACGTACAGGCGCTTGCTAGTCACTGGCTTGCGCTTGCTAGTCGCTGCGTCCGGCGTCGGATTGGCGCAGTAGGATCGATCCGACGGCGCGGGCTGGCCGGACGGAGCGCTGCCCTTTAGATTTGCTTTATGAAAAAAATAACTAGTTCAAACCGGTGCCATTTTGGTCAAAGGATCGATCACTGTAAATATTTTCAAAAATGAGGTCCACTTTTACCTGATGTTATACTTCATGGGGCAAAAGATGTCGATACAGCAGCACGTAGTATATATATATGGATCAAAATAGGGCTTCTCCCTTTCTTGCGTGCAGCAATTACATAACACAACATGTGGAAATTTCAAAGGAAATGGGTTCTCTTGCAATAATATATATTCTCGAAGAAAAATCGTGCACATATATACCGTGCTCTCCGCATCTATCCTCTCAACCGGTCGGGTACTTGGGTTTCGTTAAATCAGAGCACCCGGGCAACTGCACATCGACCCCGCCGTCGGAACGCGTATGCAAGTTGGTGGTGGCGTTTAGCCGGCCGGCCGCGCGCCATGGAAACACCAGGAAGCTCCTCCTCCTCCTCCTCCTCCACCTACTCCCCGGCCGTGGCCGTCGCCGGCGTCGCGCTGCTGGCGATCTGCTCGTGGCTGGCCGTCGCCGGCTCCCGCCGCCGGAGCGGCGGCAGAGCGAGGCGGCGGCGGCCGCCGGTGGTCGGTACGATGCTCCACCAGCTGTACCACGTCCGGCGGCTGCACGACTACCACACCGGCCTGTGCCGCGAGCACAAGACCTTCCGGCTGCTCGCGCCCGGCCGGCGGCAGGTGTACACGTGCGACCCGGCGGTGGTCGAGCACATCCTCCGGACCAACTTCGGCAACTACGGCAAGGTACGTACGTGCTATAAATAAACGGTAAACTTGTGCTTGATTTGTTTTTAAGGACTAGGTTCTTTTCTTTTCAGCTTAACGGCAAGGTACGTGCTATAAGTATATGTTTTGAAAAGAAATATGTTTTGAGTTTTTTGAATCTGTTTTGTTTTCGTATATGGTTCCTAACGATTTGAAAAGCAAGTAAAACGAAATAGATCCAAATATTAAAACTATCTTGAGAAACTCTTAAAAAACTTAGTCATTTCAGCCGTTCAGATCAGCTCAAAAGAACGGAAGCTTAAACGAGACGCCATTCAAATAGAGGGAAAAATAGAACAAACAAATTTTCCTAAAGAAGGCTAGAGCCTTGTTACAAAGACGACTACTCTCGTAAAACTGCTGGGCACCTGGACTAAAAGTCTTGAATAGTCAAGCTAACTACAACATGGGGAGAGGAGTATGCGTACTCAAAGAATTTCCTTGACGATTTCTTTCATTTCATATATTTCAGAGAGTGTAGATAACAAGTTCACCATCATCTCGACGCACCCTTTGCTCGCCCATGAGCTCATCCTACCAAGACTAAGAGATGAGACATTTCCTCAAGGGTGCCAAAGCTAAGGCGAGATGAGATACTATGCCACACCCGTCGAGCAAAAGGGCAAAGAAGGAGAAGATGGGAGGTGGTCTCATTTTCCACGCCATAGAAATGACAAATGGGAGCGTGTGGCCATCCCATGAGAGCTAGCCTGTGTACCATAAGGGCTCGATTGCAACCCAAGTGAAAAAAAACTTGCATTTGTGCTCTAAATTGGCTCTCATACACACAAGTAGAAATGATCAATCATGAAACCCAAAAATGGGACATGGTAGCCTGACCTTGCGGAGTAGCTCCCTTGAGGGCTCTCTTTTCGAGTAATGGAATCTTGTTGTGAACCATCTAAGGTCAGTCCATTGACAATGTGCCAGAGTTGAACAAACTCTTGAAATTGCTCATCCATGGAGATCTGCCTTGCAGGTGGCAACTAGAATCGAGAAAATAGGGCAATGTGGACCAAGACCCCCTTGTTTCGCACAAGTGAGAAGTAGTGAGGGGCAATCTGTTTGAAACTTTTTCCAAACCACCATGGGGAGAGACCAAACTTAGTGACCTTTCCATCACCTAGCGCTAAAGGAGTGGCGGCATCAAAGAGTGTCCAATCTATAAGCTACATAACACTATATATAGTGAATTATTTGTCGCTTTGTTTTGATTTTAAACTTTTTAATAAGCATTCATAATGACCATATTTTATTTCCAAATAGTGTAGAGATGGGAAGTTTCTTTCATTATCTAAATAATAATACATAAAACATATGCAACACTTACTATTGTGGCTCAAGCGTGTTTGTGTAAAGAGAGGGAGGAGGGTTGTGCATAGTTCTTGGCGTACGACCATAGTTATACATAGGATGTACACTTATTTCCTATTTTTTAAATGTTGTGTGTGCGCATATATGTATGCACACATGTCTATGTCTTTGTCACGATCCCCTGCGTCACCACAGGGAATCCGGCACCATGATCTGATACTAGCCCAGACTAGTACCTCATGATGGACAATTCAACGGCTATCATCGCTGGCATTCCATTATTATTATTCAAAATAACGAAGAGTTACAAGATAGCACCTTGTGCTAATACAGTAAGACATGTATTACCAAATATTAAGACACCCTTTGCTCGCCCATGAGCTCATCCTACCAAGACTAAGAGATGAGACATTTCCTCGAGGGTGCCAAAGTTAAGGCGAGCCGAAATACTATGCCACACCTGTCGAGCAAAAGGGCAAAGAAGGAGAAGATGGGAGGTGGTCTCATTCTCCACGCCATAGAAATGACAAATGGGAGCATGTGGCCATCCCCTGAGAGCTAGCATGTCTGCCATAAGGGCTCGATTGCAACCCAAGTGAAAAACTTGCATTTGTGCTCTAAATTGCCTCTCGTACACACAAGTAGAAATGATCAATCATGAAACCCAAAAATGGGACATGGTAGCCTGACCTTGCGGAGTAGCTCCCTTGAGGGCTCTCTTTCCGAGTAATGGAATATTCTTGTGAACCATCTAAGGTCAGTCCATTGACAATGTTCCAGAGTTGAACAAACTCTTGAAATTGCTCATCCATGGTGATCTGCCTTGGAGGTGGCAACTAGAATCTAGAAAACAGGGCCATGTGGACCAAGACCCCCCTGTTTTGAACAAGTGAGAAGTAGCGAGGGGCAATCTGTTTGAGACTCTTTCCAAACCACCATGGGGAGAGACCAAACTTAGCGACCTTTCCATCACCTAGTGCTAAAGGAGTGGCCGCATCAAAGAGTGTTCAATCTATAAGCTACTTAACACTATAAATAGTTAATTATTTGTCGCTTTGTTTTGATTTTAAATTTTTTAATAAGCATTCATAATGACCATATTTTATTTCCAAATAGTGTAGAGATGGGAAGTTTCTTTCATTATCTAAATAATAATACATAAAACATATGCAACACTTACTATTGTGGCTCAAGCGTGTTTGTGTAAAGAGAGGGAGGAGGGTTGTGCATAGTTCTTGGCGTACGACCACAGTTATACATAGGATGTACACTTATTTTCTATTTTTTTATGTTGTTTGTGCGCATATATCTATGCACACATGTCTATGTATATATATACACTTGGGTTCCAACCAAGAAGTTCACAATACACACACTCCATGCATATGCCCCGGACTAAGAGTGAGTAGCCGGGGATACATGTATTCTCCCAATTGCGTGTGCCATGGTTGGGCCGGCACGGCTAAAAAAAAAGCACGATAATCTTCTCCCTCCAAAGCCTAGTACGATATTCACCATGGCCTATGTAATGAGTCCAAATTTCTCATTCTGTGGCATCAACCATTCAATCTCTAACCCAACTCCCGATCCATAGTGTCGTCACCTCATCGACCTCATCCACGAAGATGGCATAGTGGCCTTGTCCACGACGATGGCTTGACGGCCTTGTTTCAGCGTTGGCTCTACGACGGCATAGTAGCCTCACCTTGGCTCTGCTACATTTGTGTCATGCTCTAGCTGACCCGGCCCGAATGCGACCCACCACGCTTTTGGGTCATGTTGTGCCTTGCCAACAACTAATCATGCTTGCCTGACCAACACGGTGAGCTTCCCGTGTCATGCCAAACCATTTCATACCAGTCTGAGGCATAATGGGCCCCTGTCATGCCGGTCCGTCATGGCCCAACTCCCAACAGCTGTCGTCGCGTCCATGAAGCCGTCGCCATATCTAGGAAGTCGTCGCCACGTCTAGAGAGAGATTCATCACAACCGCCGTCGACGACGACGCCATGGGAGAAAGTTGCCCTCGCGTCCAGGAAGTCATCGCCATCTTCATAAGCCATTGTTGCATCCAGCAAGAAAATTTCCACTGCCGCCATGAAGGCAGAAAGCTGACGCCGGGTGGGTGAAGGGTGAAGGGAGGCAAGGTAGGGCCGTGCTGTTGCGAGGGTGGGGGGAGCCTCGCCGAATCGACAAGAGAGGAAGCTGCGTGCATCGATTGATATGCCTTGGGGAAGGTAAAAGGCTAGCGGGGTGACTTAGGCGTTGCCTAACCAACTAGGAGGAGGCCTACAAGTCAGATCTATTGAACGGGTTAGGACGAACTAGGACCCGACCGAATTCACCCTGACTGTCGGGTTAGGTCTAGTCAGTACGCTAATTAGGACTTTGTTTTATTTTAATATAACTAAGATGTTTCAAAATTATTACCGTTTTCTTATTTTGCAACTGTGCTGACAATGGAGTGTTGTACTGTGACCGAACAATACTGATCAGGGTCCGTTTAACTACGAGAACCTGAGGGATCTTTTCGGAGATGGCATCTTCGCCGTCGACGGCGACAAATGGAAGCAACAGCGGAAGATCGCCAGCTACGACTTCTCCACGAGGGCCCTCCGCGACTTCAGCGGCGCCGTCTTCAAGAAGAACGCCGCCAAGCTCGCCGCCGTCGTCTCCGACAACGCGGCGGCGCACCAACCCATGGAGTTCCAGGCAAGTTATCAACCGATCAATTCCAGATTCTTACCCAAAAAAAAAAAAACGGCTTTCTGACCGATCGATGAGCACTGTGCCGATGCCGCTGCACGGCGTTTCTTTCTTCAGGGATTGCTGTCGAAAGCGACGATGGACTCCATCTTCACTATCGCCTTCGGCCTCGACCTCAACACGCTGGGCGGCTCCGACGAGGGGACACGCTTCGCCGCCGCGTTCGACGACGCGAGCGAGTTCGTCCTGCTCCGCTACATCAACGCGTTCTGGAAGGCGATGAAGCTCTTCAACGTCGGCTCGGAGGCGGCGCTCAGGGAGAGGATGAAGGTAGTCGACGAGTTCGTGTACAGGCGCATCCATGCTAGGTCCGAGGAGATGTCCAGCAACAAGGCACAAGAGCTTGAAGTAAGCCAGCTTCTATGACAGATTACACTATAAAAGTGTTTTTTTCCCTATTTTCTATTGTCCACAGACTTTTTCTAATTTTAATATTTTTTATTTTTATAGAGGATTTACCACTTTTAATAATGGAAACATTTTAAAAATAAAATTGATAAAAAGGATAAAAATATCATAACTGATCGGTTTTCATAGAAAACCACTAAAAACTGTATAAATTTCAAATTTTGAATTGGAGGTTAATAGCATCCGTTTCTACTGAAAACGGACGGTTTACGTGCCCTTTTTGTGAATCGAAAAATAACTTTCCTGGTTTTGAATTTTTATCTATTTTTTATTTCATCCATTTTAAAGCAATTTTCGATCCATTTTTAAATCGGTTCACTGAATCCCGCCGCGTGGGTAAGCACGAAAACCCTGAAAGCCGAACGTTTTTCAAGAGATTCCTGAACCCTCGCTATAATGCACAGTTGCACACTATCCATGAACGAGTCAGTTCTTGAAAGCTGGAGGTGCTCTAAGCCCTGGCCCCTGAATCAATTAGCAGGAGCCCAGGAAGGACTTGCTGACGAGATTCATCCAGGCAACCACCGACGAATCCGGAAAGGTGGATTACAAGTACCTGAGGGACATCATACTGAACATTGTGATAGCTGGCAAGGACACCACCGCGGGAGCACTGTCTTGGTTCCTCTACATGATGTGCAAGCACCCGGAGGTGCAGGAGAGGATCTGCCGGGAAGTCGGCGAGGCCACCGGCGCCGGCGAGGCCGCGTCCGTCGACGAGTTCACGCAGAGCCTTACCGACGAGGCCCTGAACAAGATGCACTACCTGCACGCCGCCCTCACGGAGACGCTCCGGCTGTACCCTTCAGTGCCACTGGTGAGTTCATATATACACATTGTGCTGTGATCATGGAAGAAGCCATTTTGATTGGTGAAATCTTTGGTGGTTCAGGAGAACAAGCAGTGCTTCTCCGACGACGTCCTGCCCGGCGGCTTCCACGTCGGCAAGGGGGACATCGTGTTCTACGTGCCGTACGCCATGGGCCGGATGGAGTACCTGTGGGGCAAAGACGCCGAGGCTTTCCGGCCGGAGCGGTGGCTCGACGAGGACGGCGTCTTCCAACAGGAAAGCCCGTTCAAATTCACGGCCTTCCAGGTAACAATCGATAGCATTTCATCGCGCCAACAAAAACTTGAAACAATAGATGCATAATCGAGTAATCGACAACATGATCAAACCATTGATTCTAGGTTTCTGAATTCTGAATGCCAAAAACTTGTTGCTCTTCTACGCACAGGCTGGTCCAAGGATCTGCCTGGGAAAAGAGTTCGCGTACAGGCAGATGAAGATCTTCGCAGCCATGCTTCTCCGATTCTTCGTGTTCAGTCTGCGCGACGACAAGGCCAGCGTCAGTTACAGAACCACCATCACACTGTACATCGAGCAGGGTCTCCATCTGACGGCCACGGCGAGATAGATCATAAACATAGATGGGTGCTCGATCCTGGGCATGTAGCATGCAGCTGGATACTGCTCTTGCAAGTGACAGGTCCCTGTCCAAACACCATTGATGCAACCTCCTGTCTAGATCTGGTCGCGAATAATACCTGTGCAGTTATGCACCGTGCGTTGTAAGAAGAAGTTGCCCATGCGTTTGCTGAAGAAAAAACTGCAGTCATCGTCAGTGCAACGGTGCCGGCATCGATCTATCGCCATGGTGCCTGATGGATGTCTGAATCAGACGTCTGAACCGCATCGAAATTGGACGCGTTGCTCGCCCGCCTTCAGGGCACGTTTTGGGCCGCGACGTGTTGTGAGTTGTGACGTTGTTGATGCCGAATGCAGCGCATGCACTGACATTGCCGGGACGTGTCCCGGATCATATGGTCACATCGTGTCAAGCTATGGGTGTGATCGAATCTTGATCTGGACGTAGAGCTGTCTCTGGACGGTCCTGATTGCATCACGGCACCTGCAGGACGATCGGACGCTCCAAGGCTTGGGCTGTCCGATGTTCTCGCGTCACAGGAGCGGCGCATTTTTTATTAATGTAATTGCTTACGCTCTCTTAGATTTTGTGTATTATTTGTATGTTATTGCACCCGTTAATTAATCTATATCTATATCTTGATTATCTGTTATTTAATTTTGCTTATTCAGATGTTTCATGAAATGGGCCACATTAATATCAACCGAATGAAAAAACCAATGCAATAAGAAATGCTCCTACACCTGCTCCATATAGATATAGATAAATAGAAAAATTTGCACCTGTTCTAAATGTTACTTTTTTCTACAAATTGTTGATATCAGCATTGCTTTGACGTGCTTTGCACATGCACGCTTGCTAGTTAATGAAATCGCTTACGCTCTGTTAGATTTTGTGTCAAATATATTACATTGACTCTTTGTTGTAACAGGCAGGGTTGATTTAGGCACATAGTCTATTACATCACATAATCCATATAACCTACTTGTACACATATTCGACATAAAACCTAACACGCTCTCTACGTCAATAAATGTATACATATATATAGACCAATTGTCTTCCAAGAAAATACGAAAAATTGAAAAAAGTTGAAACAATGAACAATATCATGTAGCATAGAGTCTATTACAAATTTTCCAACCACAACGATTATTGAAGAAGATGATAGATACCGTTTCCAACGATTGGCATGCAATGATTTAGATTTGTAGCCCTCGTCCTTATGTAGTGATGTCTATCGTCGTAGCTAGTAAGCTCCTCTGAGAATATCCTAACGAAAGCAACATATTTGCATTTGTCAAAAGTTAAATCAATTCAACAAAACTAAATAGACCATAAAAAGCCAGCAATGCCAATCAATTCAAGTGCGAACCGTTTTGCACTTCATTTCGTCCGCCATGGTGGAATTGGAACCCCGTCTGCACATAAGCAGCTAACAAAAAGGTTGAAAACTGTTTTTTAAGTATCAAACGAGTATGGTGTCCCGCGCATTTACGCGGCTATTTTTATAATTGATATGAGTTTTTCTTATTTCAATTGTGCTTTTATTATACTCCTTAATATGGACCTCTTTTCTATTTTCGTAGTTAACGTGAACTCTTTGTTATTACAAATTTATCTTTATTGTATTAGATAAGTATTATTTTTTCCAATCTACGTTGTTATAATCTGATTTCACAATAATCAATGGTGTAGAACTTTTTTTCTCTCTTATTAACATGAAAATTTCTAGCGAATTTGTAATATTTTAGGATTAATGCGGTGACTCGATTTTATTATGTTTTATATGTATAATAGATAGATAGAAATATATTTTCTTAATCACACCGAGATTTTCAAAAGCTTCGTGAGCTAGGGCTGGCCTGTCGCATGGAGCTGTGCTTGTTGGTGTCGGCGGCGAGCGTCATGTTGGAGCCAGCGGCCGTGAGCTGATCTCAACGTTGAAGATGAGTAGCAGATCAATGCATGATTTGTCCTTAGCCAACCAATAATCAGAGATCAGCCTCCAAGAGCTCGAGTGAGATTTTCATTGAGGCAGAGGCTAAGAACCTTCTCGCTGATCAACTGGTTTTTTTTATGTCATCTTTTATTATCGGCTTCTGATCCTCTTGCGGCTTCTATTCGATGACCAATAGGTATATGTTTGCCTTGCGTTTCAACCCGTTAAACCAAGATAGAATCTCCAATTTTTGCTCGTGATTTCCGTGCGACCGGATTTCTCCGATAATATTTTCTTTTTCCTTGATTTTTATGTTGAAACTTCTTTGGTTATTACGATGACTTCGTTGTCTTGGAAGCATGTACATATTAGTATCGGCCCATACACATTTGTGTTGTATGCAGTTTGTACACGTGCAAATAGATTTTTTTATTGTACAACATGACTCAAAATTATAATATACGGTGTAGATTCTTTTTCCAAGAATTAACGTATAATGTGCGGTGTAGATCTTTTTTTTACGATTAACGTGAGAATTTCTAATGTTTTTCGATTTATTTGGGAATCTATCTTTAATATATTAGATCAGATTTAGAGTTATCTCTAACATATTAGATCAGCTTTATTGATTTGTTATAGAGATTAATATTGACCGCTAAATTTACATAATATTATCCACATTCAATGATATAGATCTTTTCTTTTTTCTGATTAACGTGAAAATTTCTAGTATTTTTCGATTTGCGTGGGAATTTTTAGGATTTTAGGATTAATGTGGTGACTCCGTTTAACTCTGCTTTATATAGATAGTAGGTCGGAAACACTTTAGGACGGACCGTCCGTCCGAACTCCTCCCTCGCTCATCCTCGCTCGCGTCAGCTCGCTCGCTCGCTCACGCTTCTCCTCCTCCCACGCTCCTCCCTCGCCGTCGCCACCTCCTCCCGCGCCTCCTCGTCGTCGCATCTCCTCCGCCGCCTCCTCCCGTGCTCCTCGCCGTCGCCCAGCGCCGCGCCTCCTCCTCCCGCGCCTCGTGCCTCCTCCCCTCCTCCGTCGCCGGTGCCGCCCCACCTCCTCCTCCCTCTCACGGAGGCCGGTGCCGCCCCGTCCTCCTCACGCTGGCGCACACGCGAGGGAGCTCCTCCTCGCCGTGCTCCAAGGGCCACCGCTAGATCTGGAGGGGGACGGCGACCACGCTGACGAGGGAGCACGGGGAGCAGCGACAGTGAAGCTCGCCGTCACGACGGCGGATCCGGCGAGCAAGGGCAAGGATTTCGTCGGATCTGGGGAAGAAGGAGGCAAGGAGGAGACCGATCCTTATTTTAGACTCGAAACCTGATGTTTGTCCCTGAAAACATAGGATTTTTGTGCTCGAAACTTGGAGTTGTACATGTGAAACTTCGCCTTATGAAAATGTCTTTTTTTTTTGTCTACTGAAACTTAAATTATGGCTAATAAAACTTGTATCTTTGCCTACCGAAACTTGAACTTTGCACTATTGAAACTTGGGTCTTTCTCTCGAGACGCTTTCTGAAATCTCAGGTTTCATTATCAGGTTGCACGAAACCTGGGGTTTCACGATTTTCGAAAACTTCGCTCAATTCAACAAAACTAAATAGACCATAAAAAGCCAACAATGCCAATCAATTCAAGTGCGAACCGTTTTGCACTTCATTTCGTCCGCCATGCTGGAAAATTGGAACCCCGTCGGCAAATAAGCAGCTAAAAAAAAGGTTGAAAAACTGTTTTTTAAGTATCAAATTTATGGATACAGATTTTTTTTTTTCATCAAAGCGTTGTTGGCTTGAACCGGAATTTCTTTTCTTTTTTTTTTATGTCGAAGGCCAATCAGTTCGCGTTGAATTTCTAGTTTAGATCGGTTTTACCCATCAGTTTGGTAGGCTGAATGCATCAGGCAGCGGTTTTCGCCGATTTCACAAACCCTTCATCAAGTACCAAATGCGAGACAGATAATAGGAGGGAGAATATTTCAAACTGAGAGAGCTCATAGATACGCGTAGACGTACATAAACTGAGATATATAAATCTGAGCATTTGCAATATTGTGATCTTGGCGGCAGGATCAATGGGTAGACCTGCCATGCATGAGTGGTCACTAATCTAAGGCTTAGGTAGGAGCTAAACTAGTCGATCGCACGTCGATCCAGTGCGGTCGATGGTTGCATGATTGATAAACTAATTCCGATCGTGACCTACAGTTGCACATTTCAATCTGCATGGTGTCGTGTCACGCAGGACTCCCGCGGGCAGGGCTAATCCGAGCCGTCGCGATCCATACCATAGATGCGGTGGAATAAGAAATCAAGGAGACGATGCATGCATGCATGCTTGCAATAACCTGATTTGCTCGGGACTTGACTTCTTGGCAAAATTCTCATATTTATGGTCGTACCAGTAGGTCCTTAGAAAAATGTACAAGCAGCGGCCACTTGTTGTTTTCTCTCTTTCGCGGTTTGGTTTATTTTATTTTGGTTGAGCTAAAAGCAGTGTTCACCTAGTCGCTAGTCGCTAGTCAGTCGGTTACCTAGTGACTAGCGACTAGGCCGACTAGTCAGCGACTAGTCAGAGACTAGTCGGAGACTCCAATATGACCAGCAGACTAGAGGAAGTAGCGGACCAGCGGACTCCAATATCACACATGACTACATGAGGAAGTAGGGGAGTTGGTAAACCAGAGGACTAGAGGAGTGAGGACTAGAGAGGCAGCTGGAGACAGGGGTTGGTCACCGTTTGATGTCGCTGGAGGGCGGCGGATGGAGGCGTCGTCGTTGGAGGGCGGCCGAGGGAGGCGATGGCGCTAGAGGACGACTGAGGGAGGCGATGGCGCTGGAGGGCGATGGATGGAGGCGTCGTCGCTGGAGGGCGGCCGAGGAAGGCGATGGCGCTGGAGGGCGGCCGAGGGTGGCGTCGTCGCTGGAGGGTGGAAGAGGGAGGCGGCTGGGCTTGAGGGAGACGGAGGGAGGTGCGGTGAGGGAGCACGGCCACCGTCTGCTGCCTAACCCTAGTTTGGTCCACAGTGTATGTGTATTAGACTTGGTGTACTAGTAACTAGTGTGTAACTGTGTACTTTTATTATCCTAGTCGGCCCGACTAACTGACTAGGCGCCGACTTGTACTGACCGACTAGCATCGACTAGTCCGATTTTGACCGGCTTTGACCGACTAGTCGGTCTGACCGACTAATCCACCGATCAGGCCCTGATCAGTGCGGATTGCCACCGACTAGCGACTAGTCGCTGACTAGTCGTGCTAGTCGGCCGACTAGGCGAACACTGGCTAAAAGTTAAAGATATACTTTTTTTAAAAAAAAAGATGGCTTAAAAAGTATTTAAAATATTTTTGGTTATTTTTGTGAAAAATTCCAAACAATGCCCCGAAGAAATAATTACAAAATGTTATGTTGAATGGTTTATATAATAATAAAAAAAATTTACTCAACAAAACAAAGTCAAACTAGACTACGAATCAAAAAAAGCTTATTATATCATGGATATTAGGCTCTAGCTAAAGAGCATTTAAGTATTTATCTCTTCTCCTTTATTCTTTGATTAATAATATATATGCCACGTATGATGGTAGAGTTTACAAAATTATATTTTTGCCTCCTAATAACTCTACCCTTTCTTCCTCCTCCCTCCTTACTATCTGCAGAGGTCTATATGGGTCGCGTATCGCCTCGACCTAACCTAGGCGGCCCTCATCGAGGATTCCACGTCGTCTCGACTCGGCCGCTCCATCGCGCGCGGGGCCCTAGCTTGCCTAGACCCAAGCAGAAGAGAGGAGACAGTGAGATGGTGTACCGTATGCATGCCGATGCCAAATCAAGAGTCACCGAAGACCACTTGTCTGTTGGTGCCAATCGAGAATCGTTAGCCATTGTCGTCGTGTGACCTCTCTTAACAACGTTGAATCAAGAAAGGCCACCATCGTTGTCGACGGTTGAGATATCGATCTCAAGTCAACCAAGGTTCTTCGAGAGTGAGATAGGAGACACGCCAAACAATGCGAACAGCAACGAACAGGAGACAAGGATTTTTATCCTGGTTCAGGCCTCTCGGGAGAGATAATAGCCCTACGTCCAGCCTTTCTTATATATCAGAGAAGAATACAAGAGATGGCTCGACGAGACGAACAAGTCTCGGCGAGATTATGGTGTATGCGAAGTGCTAAAGCTCTAAGAAAAAAAACTTATTATGTCATGGATAGCAGGCTCTAGCTAAAGGGCATTTAAGTATTTATCTCTTCTCCTTTATTCTTTGATTAATAAAATATATGCCACGTCTGGTGGTAGAGCTTACAAAATTAGATTTTTGCCTCCTAATAACTCTACCCTTTCTTCCTCCTCCCTCCTTACTATCCGCAAAGATCTATATGGGTTGGGTATCGCCTCGACAAAACCTAGGCGGCCCTCATTGAGGATTCCGCTTGCCTCGACTTGGCCGCTCCATTGCGCGCGGGGCCTTGGCTTGCCTAGACCCAAGCATAAGAGGTGAGATGGTGTATCGTATGCATGTCGATGCCAAATCAAGAGTCACCAGCCACCACTGCCATCATGGGGAGACCACTTGCCTGCTGGTGCCAATCGAGAATCGTTAGCCGTTGTCGTTGTGTGGCCTCTCTCAACAACGTTGAATCAAGAAAGGCCACCATCGTCATTGTGCCCGCTCAGGTCGATGCGGTTGTAGGAAACAGACTAGAGGGTTGCCGGCCCTCATGGGGTAAAATAAGAAGGCTACTACCACCACAAGTTGTCCACCTGCCTGCAAGTTTCAACGAAGGGAACGAGAGAGAGAGAGAGAGAGAGAGAGAGAGAGTGATGGCGGCGAGTAGTGGTAGAGATTATGGATTTGCCTTTTTCTTTATTGCCTTTTTTTCTTGTGTACATAATAGATGGGAACCTCCTATTTATGCTTGGGTGCTAGGGTTGCTGGTCCATCCAAGTGGGCCCCACCCCTTAGCCGAGACAGGCCCAAGGCCGGCCGGCCAAGTGTGGTTCCTTAACAGCAATAACCTGATTTGCTCAGGACTTGACTTTCTAAGCAAAATTCTCATATTTATGGTCGTACCAGTAGGTCCTTAGAAAAAATGTACAAGCAGTGGCCCCTCGTTGTTTTCTCTCGTTCGCGGTTTGGTTTAGTTTATTTTAGTTGGGCTAAAAGTTAAAGATATTTTTTAAAAAAAACAAGATGGCTTAAAAGGTATTTAAAATTTGTTTGGTATTTTTGTGAAAAATCCCACACAATGTCCCGAAGAAATAATTACAAAATGGTATGTTGAATGGTTTGTATAATAATGATAAATTTTGGCTCAACAAAACAAAGTCAAACCAAACTACGAATCAAAAAAAACTTATTATGTCATGGATAGCAGGCTCTAGCTAAAGGGCATTTAAGTATTTATCTCTTCTCCTGTATTCTTTGATTAATAAAATATATGCCACGTATGGTGGTAGAGCTTACAAAATTAGATTTTTGCCTCCTAATAACTCTACCCTTTCTTCTTCCTCCCTCCTTACTATTTGCAGAGGTCTATATGGGTCGGGCCTCGACCTAACCTAGGCGGCCCTCATTGAGGATTCCGCGTTGCCTCGACTCGGCCGCTCCATTGTGTGGGGCCCTGGCTTGCCTAGACCCAAGCATAAGAGGTGAGATGGTGTATCGTATGCATGTCGATGCCAAATCAAGAGTCACCTTTTAATCCCCGACAATCGTCATGGTGCCCGCTCATCATCAACGCCAAATCAAGGTCGATGCGGTTGTAGGAAACAGACTAGAGGGTTGCTGGCCCTTGTGGGGTCAAAGAAGAAGGCTACCACCACCACAAGTTGTCCGTCTGCCTACGAGCTTCAACGGAGGGGGCGAGAGAGATAGAGAGTGATGGCGGTGAGTAGTGGTGGAGATTATGGATTTGTCTCTGAGGTTGACAATTACCGAAAATTTGTTTGAATTTCAGGAAATTTGACCCTGCCGCTGGGGCATGGCATAATAAACCGCTAAATAAAACCCGAAAGCTTTTTAAATTTATATATTTAAAATTTAAGAAAAACTAAAAAAATGCGTGTTTTCGTGAAAGCCGAGCAAAGAACTGAAGCAGGCAGGACGACAGCACGTATTGTCGCATGCAGCTCCGGCACGCACCCGCCATCATCACGTTGGCGCCTTGGATACCCGTGCCACGGGCCAACATACTTTGCTGATCAACCTGTCCTGGTTTAGCCTCATCGCCGGCCACCGATTCCCCTGGACTGGAGCGTAGCCAACACTCCTAGATCCTAAACCTAGCTTAACTAACACACAACGCACTGGCCATTGCCACAACCCACAAGAACAAGGCTTGAGATGCGTAGAATAGTCCTCGATTCCTCCGGAATGGAGCTGAAAAGCCAAAGATTAATCTGCTCGAGAGCTGCACTGCACACTGCACTGCACATAGTTACCTGCTTCTGCTTGCTGTGCTCGTGGCCGCCCGTGTCCGTATGCGTTTGTTCGCCGACTCCGAGGGCGCGGCGCGCCAAAACGAGCAAAGCTGATATATACTGCTGCAGTGCTGCGCGTGTCTACCGAAAAGGAGAAATGGATGGCAGCGGCTAGCAGAGCAGCACCGCATTTGCTGAGAGAGAGAGAGACGGGGAGGGGAGTGGAGTGGAGGAGAGGGACAGAGGGTTGGGTGGGGAATTGTTTTGCTGCGTGGGTGAGGACTGAGAAGGGGAGAAAGGGGGATGAGAAGGGGATTCAAAATGACTATCAAAATTCCCTTGGTGGAAATTTGTCCCTAGGTTATTTTCCTCTGGCTTCCAAATGAGCCCTTATGAATTTTTAGAACTTTATGAGTTTTCTCAAAAAACTTAGAAAACATTTTTTTTATTCTCTTTAGGGTTTTTTAAAATTTATTTCTTTCAGCTCAGCTAGTGAGCTACTGAGGTGATCAGCTGCTGTATCTTTCGTTTGCTCCATGGCGTGCTTCCAGTTCCAGGCAGACGAAGATGACGACGAGGCCCCTGTGTCTTCCCTATGGAAACATGGGTCGTCAGTCGTCACCGCCCGGCTCACCGGCGACGGCGACCGCCCCCGTTGAACACCTGGGCGTACACGTGTTCAGACGTCCACCGTCAACGAGCATGGCCCCCACCGGTCAACCGACCATTGACAACTCCTCTATATACACAATGGCACCGCCGCTCGCATTGCAAAAACAACTCCTTTTTGCAATAGCTTTTCCTGCCACGCTTCGGTGCATGTTTTTTTATATATATTCCCTGAGCTCCAATCAAATCAGATAAAAACCTTTTTTTTTTTTGCAAAGTTTTGATATATTAGTATTTTCGATTGTTCGGTGGTTACAGGGACCAGGCGCAAGTGAGGGAGGCCTCACCGTCGCTCCAGCCACCGCCGGCAGACCCCACCTGGAAATATCTCCCCGGCGGCGGAGCAGGGTGCAGGCAGCGACGGCATCGCCGCACCGGAATCCATGTATGGAGAGAGAGAGGACGAGAGAGGAAGGAGGGGGAAGAAGGAGGAGGTGAGTGGATGACACGTGGGACCCAGCTGTCAGGTCCGTATTTTTCAGCGTATTTTGTTCCGGTGTACCCGTATAGTGCCTAAAATGGCATACATGAAAATAGACAACACTTTGTAATGGCATCTATAATAATAGTGATTTTATAATGGCCATTGTGATATCCCTCAACTTTGTAATGACACACATGATAAAATTCCTTGTTTATACGGGACATTGGGATGTATGGATGAATTCCTGAATTGTAATGCGCTTCGTGTATTCTCATGCAAGTACATTGTGGTTTGGATTTTAAGTTTTAAGATAAGACTGAAATTGCTACCACAACCAATCAATACTAACAAACCATTTCCTACCCAAACGATCACATAATGTTATATTTAAGACACTAGACAATCTACATATTTTTTAAAAGAAAAAACTCTGCTGAAAGAATAAAAATATAGAAAACAAATAATAATTTGGAGAAGACATATAGAAAACGGAAATACGAAGAATTGGCATGCTAGCTCGGTGCGATGACATTGATAAGAAGCAGTTTTCGCCAAGCGAATGAAGCCCGGAGCCGAAGAGCCATCGATGGGCCAACGCAGTTATGTAAACCAATCCATGTTAAAAAAATGGTATTGCAATCGTATAAAAAAAAATCAGCGTGAAGATGATTGATAAAAACTTTTATTGGGACAGATATTATTTGCCTGAATAACAAACAATTCTAAAAATAATATGGAAACCCAGGTAGTATTGAAATCACATCGAAGAGATTACCATCGATCAGACCTGATAAGTCGTATGATATTCCATAGCAAACATGGTCCTGCCACCGATCTAAATGACGGGTGATACGATTTGCTTGAAAAGCAAGGATTTCTAAAAATAATAGTATGGAAATTCAAGATTACAATCAAGTAAAATCAGAATGTATCAGAGAGATTATCATCGATCAAACCTAATAAATCATATGATACGATTCCATAGCAGTCGGGGTCCTGCCATACATTCTGGCAGGCAGCAAAAACCTTATAAAAACTCGAGCAGAACGCCTCATTGTTGCCACCTATCTCGCCTTCACCGCTCGCTCACCGCCATTGACTCCGGCCATCTCAGATACGGCTGCGTGCGAGCCATGGAGTCCCGGTGGTTTCTTGTGTCCCTGTTAGTGTCGCTGCCGCTTCTCGGCGCGTCGTTCCTGCAGGAGAGGAAGAACTACATCGTGCACCTCGAGCCGCGGGGGGAGGGCGTCGTCGACTCCGTCGAGGAGTGGCACCGCTCGTTCCTCCCGCAGGTGGCATCGCCGGACTCGGCGGACGGCGCCGGAGACGAAGGCCCGCGTATCATATACTCCTACAGCGACGTGTTCACCGGCTTCGCCGCGCGCCTCACCGACGAGGAGGCCGAGAAGGTGAGGGGCACGGCGGGGTGCCTCCGGCTGTACCCGGAGGAGTTCTTGCCGCTCGCCACGACCCGCTCGCCGGGGTTCCTCGGTCTCCACCTCGGGAATGAGGGGTTCTGGAGCAGGTCGGGGTTTGGTCGGGGGGTGGTGATTGGGATCTTGGACACGGGGATCCTGCCCAGCCACCCGTCGTTCGGCGACGACGGCCTCCCGCCGCCGCCGAAGGGGTGGAAGGGCACCTGCGAGTTCAAGGCGATCGCCGGAGGCGGATGCAACAACAAGATCATCGGGGCGCGCGCGTTCGGCAGCGCGGCGGTGAACTCGACGGCGCCGCCGGTGGACGACGCCGGCCACGGCACTCACACTGCGAGCACCGCCGGCGGCAACTTCGTGGAGAACGCCAACATCCGGGGCAACGCCGACGGCACGGCCTCCGGGATGGCGCCGCACGCGCACCTGGCGGTGTACAAGGTGTGCACGCGCAGCCGCTGCTCCATCATGGACATCATCGCCGGGCTGGACGCCGCCGTCAAGGATGGCGTCGACGTGCTCTCCTTCTCCATCGGCGCGTCCTCAGGCGCGCAGTTCAACTACGACCCCGTCGCCATCGCCGCGTTCAGGGCCACGGAGCGCGGTATCGTTGTCAGCTCCGCGGCGGGCAACGCCGGCCCGGAGCCCGGCACGGTGGGCAACGGCGCGCCGTGGATGCTCACCGTCGCCGCCGGCACCATGGACCGCTCGATACGCACCACCGTGAGGCTCGGCAACGGCGAGGAGTTCGACGGCGAGTCCCTGTTCCAGCCGGGGAACAACTCCGCAGCCAAGCCGCTCCAACTCGTCTTCCCCGGCGCCGACGGCTCCGACACAAGCCGCGACTGCAGCGTGCTGCGCGGAGCCGACGTGAGCGGTAAGGTTGTCCTCTGCGAGAGCAGGGGCCTAAGCGGCCGCGTAGAAGCCGGCCAGACCGTGGCGGCGTACGGCGGCGTGGGCATGATCGTGATGAACACAGCAGCCGAGGGGTACACCACCTTCGCCGACGCGCACGTGCTCCCGGCGTCGCATGTCAGCTTCGACGCCGGGACAAAGATTGCCGCCTACGCGAACTCCACGGCGAGCCCCACGGCGAGCATCGCCTTCAAGGGGACGGTCATCGGTTCGTCTCCGGCGCCGGCAGTCACGTTCTTCTCGTCCCGCGGGCCGAGCAAGGCCAGCCCGGGCATCCTGAAGCCGGACATCACCGGGCCTGGCATGAACATACTCGCGGCGTGGGCGCCGAGCGAGTCGCACACCGAGTTTGCCGACGGCGTCGCCCTCTCCTTCTTTGTCGAGTCCGGCACGTCCATGTCGACGCCGCATCTGAGCGGCATTGCCGCTCTTCTCAAGGGGCTGCATCCGGACTGGTCGCCGGCGGCGATCAAGTCGGCGATCATGACGACGTCGGACGCCGTCGACCGCACCGGCGTGCCCATCAAGGACGAGCAGTACCGCCACGCCACCTTCTACGCCATGGGCGCCGGCTACGTCAACCCGGCGCTCGCCGTCGACCCCGGCCTGGTCTACGACCTCCACGCCGACGACTACATCCCCTACCTCTGCGGGCTGGGTCTCGGGGACGACGGCGTGAAGGAGATAACCCACCGCCCCGTCGCCTGCGGCAGCGTCAAGGCCATCACCGAGGCAGAGCTGAACTACCCGTCCCTCGTTGTCAACCTTCTGGCCCAGCCGATCACGATGAACCGCACGGTGACCAACGTCGGCAAGCCCACCTCCGTGTACACGGCCGTCGTGGACATGCCCAAGGATGTGTCCGTGATCGTGCAGCCGCCGATGCTGCGCTTCACGGAGACGAGGGAGAAGCAGAGCTTCACAGTGACGGTGCGGTGGGCCGGCCAGCCGAACGTCGCCGGCGTGGAGGGCAACCTGAAGTGGGTCTCCGACGATCACATCGTGAGGAGTCCCGTCGTGATTTCACCCAAGGCGGCGTAGCGCGCGAGCAGAGGGTCTCTGCTTGCGTTCAAAGCCTGGTAATTTTGCAACCACAGTATGTACAGCGTCGGTAGGCTACTGCACTACTATGGCTCTTTATAGGAAGTTAGGGGATAGTAGTATCATTTTCCGCCATATCCATATATCTATGCAATCTCTCAGCTGCAATTTTGGAATAGATCAAACCAATAAATCTTATGTCTTTGCAGTTCTGATGCGCTTTTTGACTAGAAAAATGCTTGCTTTTGACTAATCTGTGAGACTGTGACCCGTGTTCTGCTGGTCAAGATCCGTCAATAACATGATTAATACTGTATTTAATTACATGACCCATCAAACGTTATAAGAACTAGTACTACTAATACTAATTATTACTTCCCAACGCGTCCAGTAGCAACAAGCATGGGCTTTTCATTACAATTCGCAACCATACTGTACTATGGCAGTGTGATGAATCATTGCTGACGCTTGTGGAGCACAGATCCAGTGATTACATATTTACGTAAGAGTCCTCTGTTTGTGTTGCGATTGCTCTAGCTTGTTTGGTACAAGGATCCGTGGCAAGGCTTGCTTTAGGTGGCAGTTTAAGAAGAAGTCCATTTCCAGCCTGATAATTGCTGGGACTTGCATAAAAGCCAAGGCAAGCACCAGTAAGCAAAAAAGCACGTACATGCAGTACCAGCGTATCATCTGCTTTCTGGTTGTCTTGCACATGCATTCTTCAGCTTGTCTTCCACTAGATCTAAAAGTCGCTGGGTACTGCACTCGCGTACTGTAGAGAGATATTCAGACGGTGCTGGAGGTCTCAGCATGTTCATTCCAAGTCGAAAATTGCAGCAACTGATCCAAGATTCCAAGGCACTGTTGTCTGCATTTAGAGCTCTTTGCAGCAACTGATGTACAACTTCGCATTGCAATTTGCAAAAGCTGTGGTTTCTACATCCCTGTTTATTTGCGCTACGTGATGCAGTATATTCAGCAGTGTGGTACTGAAACAGTGACCTGTAAGTAGCAGGAACTCTCCTCCTTGAAACTTCGCCGCATCCTTCGAGTGGTTGACGGCGGCATGGCGACGCTGTTTCCTTATCGAAGGTGTCACCTTACGAAGGTAATTGGATGGTCTCTTCCTGCTGTCTCTGCCCAATGTCGTTCTTTTCGGCGTATCGTATCGTTGCGTATTACTGTAGCAAATTTTGTTATCTTTATATAGCCTATATGTTGTGATAATTTGTAACGATTTTTTCGTGGTTTTTAGTTGTCCTTCCAAAGATTATAAAACTATTTTTAATTATTTTTAATAATTTTTAGAGCTCTTTTTGAGTGCTCTCAAATTTGCTACAGTAATACGCCAACACAATGATATGCTGAAAAGAACAAGGCCGGGGCTCAGCGCAACACCCTCTCCTCGGAAATTTTTCTCGGTTCCCGTCCATGATAACCTTGCGCCTATAGAATGTTGGGTTTTTGCCTTTGAAGGCCAATGGGCCTTGGCCCATCTAGAGAAATAAGAGAAGGAGAGGGCATCGGTGCTGCCCCACAGCCCCCAAGAGGTAGACGAGCAGCCCTGCTCACTGTTGTGGCAACGGCGGTGGCCGTTCCACGCATGGCGGAGGCACACATCGCGGGCAACGTGGGAGCTAGTTCTCCGGTTTCCCCGCGCGGTTAGTTGCTTCTCAATGTCTATCTTCTCTCTATTTTATCCGGTTGCCCTCTTTCGTTTGGATATATACATGAGCTCACTCTTCCTCTCTCTCTCTATTCACTCCACTCACCGTTCATCTTCCTCGTCCGGTTCGCTGGTCGGAAGTGGTTTCGGTGGTGGTGATGCTCGCCCTCTCCGACTCAGGTACCCGGTAGTCACGTGTGTAGGCACCTAGTGCTTTGCTGCTCTTCTTCTGCTCCTCGGGTCTCCTCCTCGGTTCGGTTCGTGGTGGGGGTGACAAACATCGTGTCTTTGGATCATCTCGTCGGTGGGTACAAGGTGTAGCCCGGTGATTTGATTTTTGGGAATACAAATTACAAGTGCTTTGCCTTCTTCGCCGCCTTCCTAGTCAGCTTGGATCCAACGCTACGTAAGATCTTCGGTGACTCTCCTCCAGGTTGATTGCGCAGTGTACCAATTAGAGAATTTGGATATCTAATTCTCTTTTTAGAGCCTAATTCTCTGATTTGGAGTACTGCCATTGTGGTCGTAAGCTTTACCCTAGTGTTGCTCTGTGATATTAGGATTGAGACTTACTTATATTTTGTTGAACATACATGAAATAATTAGATGCTGCACTGTTCAATCCAGTATTACAAAAGGCCCCCCCCCCCATCATTACAAATTTCATAAATGTTTGGGACAGCTTCTTTTAGGGATTTCACATTGAGGCCCTGTACATTTCAGCTTACCGTAGTGTTTCAACAAAATTTAAAAGCCTTTAAAGAGAGATTTAAAAAATAATTTAAAAATAGTTTTAAGATCTTTAAAAGGATTACTAAAAACCTGAGAAAAATCATTACAAATTATTACACCAAATAGGCTATATAAAAAAGATAAATTTTACTGAAACGCGACGCTACGCTACACTAAGCTGAAATTACAAGGCCTGAATCAGGAATCGCCCCAAAAGTCAATTTGTTGACCATTGCCAACTCTGAAGCCCCTATACTGCCACTCCTTAATTTTTAAAAGATCAGGCCAACAAGATGTCACCAGTACACTTTACTTTAGCAGGGATAATAATAACCTGAAAAAGGAAAAAAATGAAATGATCAGAACCCAGCTGCTAGTACTGCTTTTGCTTCCTAGCTTCAGCTGTTCAGCGAGCATGATGAACATGTAGAAAAGGTCGAAAGAGTTCAAGCAAGGCGCCCTTTTTCGACGATAGCATCCGCCAAAAGTCTCCAATTATAGAAGGGACCCGGATGGCCGGATCTCCAACTCGCTGATTCGCCTACACGTCATCGCAATCTATCAGCTCTAGTGACTAGTGTGCCGACAAATTGTTCCAGATACCACGTTCTTGCTGGGTTACCACAGTTTGTTGAGTAAAGAATGAATCAATCAACCGTGCAAACGGTTTTTTGCTTTATAGGCAGCTACACATTTTTGAATAGCAGGTATTATGGGCTGCACTTTGTATGATGCGAAGGTTATGTTCCTTTCAGCTAAAAGTTGCTAAAAATTTTAATTTGAAATGTTGAGTCTCTCCAAGAGAGGACTCGGAGAGTCTAAAAAAATTGTAAAAATTACTTAGAAACGAGAAGAAGAACACATTTTAAACCCCACAAACATGATTACAAAATAATATATTGTTGTGTTTGCATTAAAATAACAAGATGAATTTTATTTTAATTTATTAAATTTAAATTAGAAAGAACCAAGCCTATACCATACTTGTATAAGTATCACACGGTGTAATTAAAAGAAAAATATAGATTATCCCCCTTGAACTCTTTGAAAGGTATAGAATACCTTAAACTCTAAAACCGAAAAAAATACAACTCTTAACTTGGAAACCAGGTATATTACATCCTAAACCGGGTCAAAGCAGTTTTGACTATACCCTTCCCCTTTTTACCAAATCAGGTTCCACCTAGGGTTTTCCTCTAGCCATTTGCTGCCCAATGTCCATCCAGTCGTTGCTGACTTTGAGCGTTGTTGGCGTGCTGCCGACGCGCACAGTTGCCACCTTCTACTCCACCCAGTTGGATCCCCCGCTGGTGTAACATCCCAAATTTAAAACCCAATTTGGCACGTTAATTATTTCTTAAAAAGCATGATTTAAAAATGTTAATTCATTTATTATATTGCATCATGGCATTTTCATCATCATTGCATGCACCCTCCTGAATAAACTTGTGCATTTAAAAACTTCCCAAGTAAAAATATTTTGGTAAGTTATAATAATTTGTTAATGCAGTATTTCAGTGCAGCTAATTCTTAATATTTTAATTTTATTCTGGAATAATAATTCCTAAAATGCTAAAGTCATTGCTTATTTAAAAAGAATATTTGAAAATGGAAGACCTTTGGAAATCAGAAAATCAAAGAGGGTTTTATTCTCCCCTCGGCCCAAAATCTCGGCCCACTCTTCCTTTTCTTTTTCTTTCCCCACCTCTTCTCTTCTCCTCTGCCTGGGCCGCGGTCGCCGCGCCGGCCCATTTCCGTCGCAGCCACCCCCTCGCCTGAGCAGCGTGGCGTCACCGACAGGTGGGCCCACGCCGTCAGCGTCTCCTTCTTCCCCTCTATTTTCTTCTCCCCGCGGCGTGCTCTGTTCGCCAGTCACCGCCTCTGTTCTTCGGTCGCCGCCGCCGTTCCTCCCCTCTCCCGCCAGCGCGTGGTCTCGCTCTTCCACGCGATCTCTCGTCCCGGTCGTCTCCTCCGTACTCTCTACCCCCTCTGCCTCTCGGGTCTTGTCGCCGGCCTCGGGACCGTCGTGTCCAAGCGCCTCCCTTCACGTCACCGGCCGGAGATTACGCTGGCGTCGCCAACCCTACTCGTCGCGTTAAAGGTTCCGGGCGACGCACGCCTATAAATAGGGGAACTGCACCGTCGTTTACATCGCTTCGCGCCGCCGCATTTCCATTCGCACCCAGCCGGTGCGTTGCCAATTTGCACTGGCTCACCACTGTCCCCTTCCTCCTCTTCCGCCTCGTCTCATTTCCACTAATTCGTGCTCTCCTTGGGTGTAGTCCGCGGATTTGTCCTGGAAGAGCTCGCGCCCAAGGGGTTTGGAACCGCGTGGTCCGCGCGTCCCGGAGCCAGCGACTGCGCCGTCGTCGCCTCGCCGCCTGGTCGTTTTTCCCGCCTTGGTGAGCTCGCTGAACAGTTCGCCTCGCTCGTCACTCGCTCCGCGTGCGGCCGATTGAACCCTGGTGGCCGGAGTCGTCGTCACCGTCGGCAGCGCCACCGCCGGATTTGCCCCGTTTTCCCCTCTTTGTCGTCGAGCTAGTCACCGACAGGTGGGCCAGGGGAGCACCCCGCTTGCCAGCCACGCGTGCCGTTTTTCTCGCCCGTGTGGTGTGAGCCACACCTCACTATTGGGCCGCTCAGCGAGCCGACCCAGTTCCAAGAGGCCCCCTGTTTCTTTTATTTCTTTTCCAGTTTCCATTTAATCATGGATTTGAATAGCTTAAACATTTATTAAAAATAGCTGCTGAGCTGTAAAAATTCTATATCATTCAGAAAAATACTTTAATAGTTTCTAACCCCAGAAAAATTATATATATGCATGTCATCCATTTAGCAATTGCTCGGGTTAAATAAGTAACTTTGAAATGGCATTATTTCATGTGAACTTGAGCAAAACCCCTTAATATTTCTTCTAAACAAAAATGCTTTAAAAGTTGCTGCATGACCCATTACTTAAAAACAGCAGGTCAGTAAGCCTTTACTTATTTTGTTGTTGAAAGCATCGCCTAGACTTTGCATCATTTCATGTGCACTAGAACCACGTTCATGGTATTCCTTTTAAATGAAAAGTGCATTAGAGGTTGCTGCATTATCTTTCCTGAAAACAGCATGGCATAAAATATTTTACTTATGTGTGTTGTATTGCTTTGCATGCGTGTGCGCGTTTAGGAGGTCAAGCCCCTGAAGACCTGATCGACGACGTCCCCTTCGTTTTCCCCGGAACCGATCAAGGCAAGTCCCCCTTTGATCATATTGTGAAGCCATTTTCGGTTATTTAGAAAATGATTACTAGATTTGAAAATATGCATGCTAATTTAAAAGTGATAAATGCCGTATTTCCTAAACTTAGATATCATGCCGAATAGAAAGGTAAGAGATATGGTAGGGTTAAACCTAAGACTAAAATAATAAATTGCTCTTATTGATATACTCTGTTGTGGTAGGATAAATGCTTAAAAACCTTTTTGCGGAATGATTCAATCATTTGTGTGGAATGAGGATATTGTTGAGAAATGTTTGGAAAAGGGTGATTTAAAGATAGCGCATCAAGGGTGATGCTTAGTAGGAAATGATTTTTCTCTTACCCCTAAAACTTTCCAACTAGGGAGAGATATTTTGTCGGTTGGTGCAGTGCGGCACCATTTTGAAAACTGGGCTAAAATATCAACTCTCTCCTAGTCTAAGGACTGCTCATCCTATGATCCTATGAACTGAGCCATTACAGTACGACCTCGAGCCCCGGTATAGGACAGGCCCGATCGTTGGCCCTCGTGGTTGGCGGTCTTGTGGCGAAACACCGTCTAGGTGCGTAGCCTCTCGAGGGTAAGGTGTACCCACTCTGCAGAGTTAAAACTGTCATGATAGCCGTGCTCACGGTTATGAGCGCGGGAAGGGACTGATTATATGGTAGTTTCTTCATTTAAAAACCAATTTAGAAAAAGGGTTTTGAACAAAGGATTTGAGAAGAATTTCGTTTGAGCTAGGTGCCACCGACGATATTCCGGATTGGGTAACGGCCTACCGGAAAGTATTGCGCGGAATGGGCCTAGTCGGTTTGAGAAAAGAAAATGAGAAAGGATTTTGTTCTCGCTATGGCACTGAGGCCAAGTGGCGAGAACCGTTTGAGAAGAGCTCAAAGAAAATGTTGAGATTTAATGTTTCTAAATCGCTTGTCAAAACTAGGCTACTAAATGCAATTTTCGTAAAATATCCTAAGCTCTCCTTGTACTAAACCACATTTGCATAATTCCGGACTTGCGAGTACAATTTGTACTCACCCTCCTTTTCTTCCCTCCCTTTTCAAAATCTCAACAGCTGGTCCATCTGAGTATGGCCCGTCTTCCGAGGAGGAGGACACGGACTACGTCGAGGAGGCGTTTTTCGATGAAGAGTATGAAGACTAGGGTTGCGCGTTCCTACAGCCCTCGTGCCTGTGGGATGGATAAGTTTCTAAATGTTGTATTAGGCCTGTATCTCCGTGTACTCTGATTTGCGGCCTGCGAGCCGTTGTTTGTGTTTGTACTGGACTATGTTCCCGTTTGTAATAATAATATCGTTGGCACTGTTCCGTTTCTGTATATCTGTGTGTACTAGCCATGATCCTTGGGACTAGTACGTGTTTATGCAGGTGGAATCCGATTTCGTAAATCGGGTGCCGACAGTAGGATGGTGAACGAAGATGAGAATAACTGCCCTTGGATGGCGAAGTCTGCATTGATGTTGCCAAGACATGGGAGATGTGTGCCTCCTGCTACCCGTACTTGTTGGGGTATTCCCTCCTCGAACGTATTCACCGTTGTCTTCCAATTTCCCTGGCGAGCTGCGTACGCACTCATAAAGTTGTGCGTGTTGCCACTGTCGATTAATCCCAACCAACTCTAACCATGCATTCTCACTATGACTTGCATGTTACCCCAAAAGTGGCCTTTATTTTTATTTGTAGGGGCAACATGTCTAGTCATATTTGATTGGACTTGAACCTATTATTTATCTATTCTCATTTCATCTCCCTTTGATCATCCACCTTCTCACTTTCTTTCTCTCTCTATTGTTGCACATAAGTTTCTAATATTCCCTGTGCATGGCTAAATTGTGACATCCCAAATTGGGGTCAATTCAAATTTTGCTTGAATTTCAAAAAAATTCATATGAATTTGAAACCTAGCTGACTTGCGGACCCCACCGTTAGCCTCTCTCTCTCCCTCTACCTCTCTCCTTCTCTCCTTTTCCCTCCCTCTTCTCTGCCGGTGGCCCTACCCGCCACTTGTTATGCGCGCCTGTTCTGAATCGCCGCACCGCGTCGTGTTCTTCTGCCACGCCGCCCAGGCCATCATCACCGCGCGGCTGCCGTCACGTCGCCGCCCCGCTCCAGCCGCGCCCTGCCGCACCGCGCGCCGTAACCGTCCCATTGCCGCGCCACATGTCCCTCCGCGTCATCGAGGGCGCCGTTGGACCAGCCGCTCCGCCCGGCGCCTATTAAATCGAGAGCTGCCCCGCCCGCCCGTCCTTTTTGTTTTCCCCAAAAAAACCCTCCTCGCCGGCGCCAATGAAATTCCGGTGATTCTGTGAGCCCCAGCTCAATCCATTCCATCCCGCGCTACCAAATAGCACCCTAACCCTTTCGCCCCGATCGATTCCAGCAGGGACATCCAGAGCCGCCGTGGCGACGCCGCCCCTGCTCCGGCCACCGTCGGGTCTTCCGTCGCCTGCCGTCTTCGAGTCTCCTCGCCCCCGTCAGAGCCTGTGGTGAGCACCCTATTGAAACCCCCTAGCTCGTCTTCCATGGCCATATCTTGTAGGTTCGCTGTGATTGCCATCGAGGCTTCGGTATTCGCCACCACCGTCGCGCCACCGCGTCCGGCCACTGCTGGCCTCGGCGCATGCGTCATTAGGACCCTTAGGGCCTGTAGATGCCAAGGCATCAATGGTCTTGACCAGTCGAGGACTGTAGTGCCATCGCGGCTCAAGCCGTCGCCGCCGGCCGCGTCGTCTCGTCCGGAGGAAGACAACGACCGTGGGCCACTGGATCCCGCGCCAAGATTTGTGCAAAGGCCGAGCTACTGAGTCGCTTACACGTGGGTCCCACCTGCCAGCGAAAAACCCCGCGCGGGCCGGTTAAAACCGCGTCGGCGTCACTGCCATGTGGACCCTGGTCCCGCCGATCTGGTTTAGTGGAAGCGCTTGCGGGCAGGACGCTAACTCTGCGCGGAAGCGGATTCTGGAAATACGCCTTTGGCGTATGCCCTGAGCCGGCGCGAGCGCGTGCGCACAGTTGGGCTGTGGGCCTCGTGGCGTCGCTGGGCCGTTCGCGAGTTGGTTCGGCCGGTGCGATTTAATAATTTTTCCAGCGAATTTACTAATTAGTTAATTGCCGAAATAGCTTGTGATTTATTTAAATTAGCTAAAGGCTCCCAAAAATTCTAGAAAAATTTAGATAAATACACGAGACCATTTCTGATTTTATGAAAATATAAAATCCATCATTGTATAGGGAAAATTTGCACTGTTAGATAAAGATGTGAATTTCCCTTTTTAGAAAAGATTAAAGAAATGCTAGGGTATTAATGTTTACATTAATTAATGAATTAGGCCCAATTATTCTTTAGAAAATATAATGGATAGGTAAATGTCGTAGCAAATTCAGAACAATTACGTTTGCCTTTAGTAATTTAATATTTTCTTAGGATTATTAATTTCTAAATCCAATATTTAAATAGCTCCTTAAGTTAAGTAAGGACGAACCTTAGAAAATGAATCAATAAGTGACATAACGTAAGATTACCTCACTTTTTGTAAGAGCACTTAGTACAATGTCAACTCCGATAAACATTACCTTGTACGTAGGTTGAAATCCGAAAAATCGTCGTCTTATGTCGCTTAAAACCCTAGTCACCCTATTACGACCTTATCGTACAAAATCGTATTTTTGGAGTTTAGTAGACTATTATATACTGATAATATTACTTGTTAATGCATTTGTCATTGCATAGCATATCATACAAAAGTAGGTTCGCTAATCAATCTTAGGCATTAATGCCGAGGGTATGACCTAGGTCGTGCATGCATCATGTTTCTGTTGCATTAGTAAGTAATTATTGGTTTGTTGTTATAGGCCCTCTTCGATACGTCGTTCCGTCGCGTTCCGTTTGGTTTTTGTTGACCAGGTTCCAACCAAACTCCCGCTGTCCCCACCAGTCGCGAAAGCCGCTCCCCGACTCCCCAACGTCTGCACTAGTCCTCTGATCCTCTCCCCTTAGGGTTGCGACTGAAGAGCATCGAGCGGCGCCATGGCTTCTCCCCCTGGTCCACCCCCACCTCCGCCGCCCTCATGGACAGGCCAGGAGCCGAAGGACCGCGGAGATCCTCGTCTTCGAGCAAGCGGCATCCCGCGGGAACGCCATTGCCGTCGTCCCGGTCGCCAGATCCAGAGTCGAGCGGCCCATGTTCGCCGGACACCTTCAACCTGTTCGTCGCCGACGGGAAGCACCTCCACCGCTTGCAGATGTAAGGTACGCGTCAGCACACTAGTTGGGGTTATCCTTGGAGGTGGGTGGCGCTGGATGTTGGGGTTCATTAACTGGGTGTGCTCGGTTTATTGGAGGATTGGTACGGCATGTTCATTGATGCTAACAATGCTTGGAATCAAAACATGTTCTTGACATACATCAAAATGTCTGTTTCATCAATGCCTGGTAACGATTAATAACGGCACCGACTTTTTGTTTACTCCGTGTATTTTGATGCATTTCTAGATTAGAGATTGCCTCAAATTTTCAGTTCGTACAGCAACATATTTCGGTTCATTTTC
Source organism: Raddia distichophylla (assembly GCA_005191435.1). Taxonomy (NCBI): domain Eukaryota; kingdom Viridiplantae; phylum Streptophyta; class Magnoliopsida; order Poales; family Poaceae; genus Raddia; species Raddia distichophylla. Next base: position 2,683,574 of record SPJY01037268.1, on the reverse strand, counting down.
AGGAGAACTTTTAACAGCTTAGGTTGTACTAGCATTACCGAGAAGTTATGATGCCCTTGGAGTAACTTTAACACAGGGTAAAGACTACAATTAAAAAACTTTTGACTTACATGGAGAACATGCAAAAAAAACTCGCACATATCAGTAGCATACTCTAATCTCACGACTGGCCTTCAACTAGTTTGGGAAACCTATGAATTAAACTATGCATACCAACAAATATGGATGAAACAGGAAGTGAAACTTTTACTAACAATTGCCAAGGTTGCCAGAAGTTGCTACTAGGTTCAGTCACCAACTTCTGGCACTTCAGCTCTGCCTAAAAGGCTTAAAACTGAAATTGCTTACAGCACGTCGTAGCCATCTGTGGAAAATGGAGTACTTGCAGTACATGCTAATCCACCTTGCCGTTCAACCTACTGTTAATCATGCTAGTTAGTTTTGTACTCATGCTCTGATCTGGAGTGTTTGTGATGCTAAGTTTGAGTGCATATCTAGCTAAATTGTGACCTTGCTTCAACGGCAAATGGTTCTCTGGAGCAACACCCAACTGTTTCTTACTGCTTGTTTGTCGTCTGTATTAGTCCACAATTGTGATTGCTAGAGCATCAATTTACATTAATCAATTGGTTCAGTAGCATTACCATATATGCACCATCTTCAAATTATACATATTAGGGCGCTAATCGTTGACATGTCATTACTTGCAATCATATAGTTCCTTTTGGCAATATTCACAGGTTAGTGCGGCCAACTGCACTGAATTGATGAAAGCCTTGACGTCTTCGCTAGACGTAATGGAGGACACTACCGGCTCTATGAAGGAAGTTGTGGAGAACAACTTGCTTCCTGGCAGCATCGGCCTCAACTGATACCTGCAGTGTCGGTATGGTGCTAAGAATCCCGGCTCATTGGCGTATGCTGAGTCCACAAGGTAGTACTTCCCTGTAAATAGAATACCGTCCAAGTTATAGCATGCGTAGTATATTAGGCAATCTACGATAAAAACCATACCTGCAGGTGGTATTGGAAAGTACTCTTCGAACTCATCTAATGTTTCTTTCAGGGCCATGGCATCATGAGTGCTCCCTGGTTTGGCACTTACAAATGTAAAGCGACAATCGAAGTCAACAACAGCCAAAAAATTCATTGTAGGATACATATGTCTGCTAATGAATGGCAAGTTTGTGCTTGCATTAATTTGAAGTTCTATGTGTGTTCCATCAATTGCACCTACGCATTGATCAAACCATGGCGACACGTGGCCCATTTGCAGCACCGGGTGAATCTCAGCAAAACTTCCTTCGCGGGGTTTGATGGTATCAACTGCCATATTGTACACACGACGGAGGACGTCACGAAATTTAACGCTTACTGTCGAACCAGCAAGACCAAATCTATTTTCCCCCTGGCAGTTCGACTGTGGCCCAGCAATTATCCAGAGAAATATAGCTAATGCTTCTATGGAGCTAACTTTTCTTCCCTCTTTCAATCTGTACTCGTTGACAAGCTTCTCGTGAAGCAGCATGAAACATTCTCTAGTCATTCGATACATATTTCGGCACTGCCGTACATCCATGATAGTGTGAATGACCCATTGATGACCGGAATATGGAATAAAACGGGGTGGTGCTCTTCCATTTAATGATTCCCGCCACTGCATATATTGCATAACAACGACGAGTGGAAAATCCTCATCATCTTCAGGATCTAGCCAATGTACAGGGGCCCCTTCCATCTTGAACAATCCTCAGGGATGGTATTCAACGATTCTGAAATAAACAACGACGAGTGAAAATAAACAAATTGAAGAATCATACAAAACACTTGGGAATAATTAAACTATGGCAACAATTAAACAATGCCAGTCTTGGTTAAGGGAGATCATGTAGGCAATCTTGGTTACGACCTCTTCTTGTGCAACATGTATATCAGGTTAAGGGAGAGGGAGATGAAAATCTTCCTTAATGATTTTCATCAATTAGGGCGCTGATGATCAAAAATCGTATATATAGCTGCTCCGAAAAATTAAAGGATGAAATGTAGCTCCATCAGGCATCTACAGCCAAAATATATAGTAATGCTGGACGGCAATTCAATTTTTTTTATCATACCGCAGTAATCTTGGAAGGCAAAAAGGGAAATAAACACTAATGAAGATATCAGCATCTATCAGAGAAGGTCAGGTTATAGCCACAGCTCCTTGAAGCTCAGCGCATACACTAGACGGTTAAGCAGTACATACTCCACCTGATACATGGCCGGCAGAGTGGAATCATGACAAGTAAACAAACTGTGAAGCATCATGACAAATGAAACAGGAATAAATAAATCCATCACCAAATGACTGATTGATATAACAAAAAGCATGCACAAGCTAATATTTGAAGAATGGTTCGTAATAACTTCGTATAGCATACATTATACGAAGTTATACGACGGTACTGGATGCGAAGCCTGAAGTTAGGAATTGATCGCAACATTCTCCATTTATTCTTTAGCATTCCAAAAGCTCGCTCGGGGGCTGGGTATGCCCCCCAAGCAGATCTGGGCGACGACGCTCGATGCGGCGAGGTAGCCGTTCCCCGAGCGTCCGAGACGCCTTTGCCAACTTGGGGAGGTCGCTGATTCTCGGCGGCGGTCGTTGTTCCCAACCGCCGAGTGCCCGGTCGACGACGACGGCGATGCTTCTCGACAGGGCACCACACACCCGGTGGAGGCACCGCTGGATGCAGATGGAGCCGGATTCAACGGGGACGGATGCGGCGTCCCATCGTCGCCGGCGACATCGCCGCTTGCCAGAGCTTGAGTTGGAGGAGATTTGCGAGCTCGCCGACAACCACCGCTCATAGCGCTGCCTCTCCCCGCACGCCTTTTTGCAAAATTTCCCCATGGCCTCACGGGGCAGAACTGTACACGCATCCAATGACGCTATAGGGCCAACCGGACCTCGCGTTCTGGTCAGGACCTCGCGTTCTATTCAGGGTCAACAAAAACCGAACGGAACGCGACGGAACGACATATCGAAGAGGGCCATAAGTAGACGTAGGCGATCCCGACGGAAGGTTTGGGGACGCCGAAGAGGACCACCTACCTGAGCAAGGCGAGTTAACACTTACTCTTTAGATGTAGTCCGTATTAGGGAGAGATTGCGACTTTCCCTAGTGCGGATTACACTAAATATCATGCTTATTACCTAGTTTTCTGTTAACTATTTGGTTTATTAATTAAATGCATGCTTAGTAAACTACCTAATTGTTAATCATGTAATATTTATACATGCCTGCCCTTTGAACTGTTTAGCCTTAATGACTGCCTTGACTATCATTACTCTTGATAGCCTATGAATTGTCAAGTAACCACTTTAACCCTACCTAATGGGTAAAATTTACTTAGACTGACTTAGGCTTAATAAATCTTCTGGCTAATCGCCACGGAACGATGAACCGAAATTCACCGGACATTCATTATTCTCATTCAATATGATATGAGATATGACAGTTAGGGCTGGTAGTTGCATGTTGGGCTGATTGTGTTTGGGGTAAGGTCATGTGGGAAGTCAGTCTGTGTTGATCGGATTGGTTGGGATAGTCTAAGATGTGGTCGATGACCGTGGAAGTAGAGAATGATCGGTGGGTTGCCCCTAGTTGGACATCATGAGGGATGAGTAAGGCACAGGGTGCCTAGTGCTGGGTTTAGCTAGGGCTTACCTAGGAGGAGCGCGGAGTAACACGCGTAGCGGGGAGATCGCTGCCATCTGAGGGATGATTCCAACACAACGCGTGGCCATCGCGCAGAGTACGGGACTTGGATCGCTAGCTGTGAGCGCTCTGCGGAGGCCCTCTAGGAACATTCTCGATAGGGACCGGCATTGGTCATCACCGAGGGTGATAGCGGCCACACATCCCTAGGATGACGGTCGGCTAGTGAGGGCTGGCAACCCCTAGGCCGAGGCGGGCATGCCATGACATGTATGGTCTACAACAGGATTGTCAAATCCTGGAATGATGGCGGAACTAGGAAAGGTTGGGGGCAACCGGAAGAAAGTCAGGAGGAACAGATAAGCTGGTATGGTGATCGGTTAAGCTGGTTGTGTTTTTGGTCGAGAGTTGATCGATTGTGGGTTGGTTGGTAGGTTTGGTTGGTTAGTTGGGTTCGGATGCATTGTTAAGATGGAAAACTCCTGATTTATATAAATAAGACAAATCCTAGTTGATGCTAGCTAGGATGTTTCTAAAGTCTTAAAACCTGGCTTTACGCAAATAAAATAACCCTCTCCTCCAAATAAAGCCTTCTAACACTATCTGCATTAAGGGAAGTGTTAACTAGCCAGCGTTTGGATGACGCTAGGCCTGTTCATGGGCAGCTCAGCCCGGCCCGACCGGTGCACCGGACCGAGCTCAGGCCTCGGTCTGAAGCCCGGACTCCGGGCCAGGTCGGGTTCGGGCCTAGGAAAAATATGCATCTAGCCGTGGCCGGGCCGGGATTTTCGGGCTTCGGGCCGGGCTCGGGCCCGAAGCGAAGGCTCGGGGCATCGGGCCGGGGTCGGGCTTGGTCCTGCGGGACTGGCCTTTTCCAAGCCCGGCCCAAAACCAGGCCCGGCCCGGCTGATGATCAGGTCTAGATGATGCTGACCTTACCTTCTTACCTTCTTTAGTCAATGGAGTCGAGGATGACCATTACGAGTGCCATGAAGACGACGGACAGGACTATGGTGGACCGGAGGAGTCTTAGGGGTCGCTCCGGTCGTGGATGGACACTAGTCGATAGGGATTCTTTTGGGTAAATATTTTGGTGATTGCTGTAACTCTGAACATTGTTTTGTAATCTAAGGCGTGTATGTGTCGCCTTACTAAATTCGCCTAACGGCATAACAATGATTGTAATATTCAGGGATGTTATTTATCGATGTATGCTTGTATCGGCTATGTGGTCTTCCACGCTAGCGTACTGATCCAGGAGCTAGTGCATGGTATCATCGACCCTCAAGGTAAGTTAAAATTGAGGGGTGACATAAATCCCACTTGAAACTCCTCCCATTTTATCTAATTGCAATTGATGATCATCAAAGTTGAGTCCTACAGTTTCTAATTCGCTCGAATTAGAGGCCATCTTGAGCACTAAGATACATCCAAAACCCTTTCTCTTCCTCTCTAAATTCCCTGTAAAACTCCAACCCAAGCAGCTCCCCATTCTTTTGGTTTTTCCTTAATTTAGCTCGGGTAAGACATCTATTAGAAAATTCCTTCGAGGGAAGCCACCTTTCTTGTTCTAGTAACCCATTTTTGCCTTGGGTTGTGTTAGATCATCACCAGAGCGGTGGGAATTGGTCGCCAGAGCCACCCCTATTCATTCACCGTCTCCGAGAGCACGCCGTCGATTTTGTCGTCACCAAGGGTAATCTACTTTTCCCTGTCCTCCTAAATCGTCACCATAGCTATTGGAAGGTTTTCCCTTGATCAATTTTGCCAAAGCGTCGCCGGAGGTGCTCGCCATCGCGCACCGCATCTTCCTCGACTCCGACGCCCATGCGGCTGTCATTCTGGACCTTTTTACCTTCAATCTGAGGGCATATTTGGGTCACCCATCTCCCCGTGATCCCGAAATGAACCCCCTTTCTCCCTCTCGCCGCCATTCAGGGGAGCACTGTGCACCGCCGTGGTTGCCTCCACCAACGTCGTCGGCACCCATCCTCCATGCCGACCACGCCCCCCTCATTGCCCTTATCCTTTTCCCCCTCTTCCCCGCGTCAGAGTTTTGCCGTGAGCGCGCCATGTGAAAATATGTGTTGTAACTACTTGATCCGGGGGCTAGAACAGGTAAAGCACAACAGGGGTCCCACTCCATTTTTCGGGCCCCTACAGATCCTAACCACACTTTAACCCTAACTAAGTGGCGGTGCTGATGTGAAAATTGTTGTGAGATACATTTTTATGAACTAGTACTAGTACCATGTGAAATACATTAATTGCACAAAAATATATGGGATGACGCACGTACGAGTACCATGTACAGTAGGCAGGCGATGATACCCACGAAGTTCATTTATGTGATCGTTGATCTTATGTGAAAGTACTAGTCTCATGGTATGGCAATAAACATTGATGTGTGTGACTGTCGGGCCGATGTGAAAATTGTTGTGAGACACATATTTATAAACTTATATGTACAAATGGTAATTATCACATGTTCTCTATGCTTCAAATATCTTAAAGTTAGCAAAGGTCAGCCAAAATTTTTGGCAGCGATTTCATTGTTTCCAGCATTGATGGATCATTAGGCTCCACGACTATTTATGATTGTGATCTTTGTCAACGTCACCTGGTGTGGTTCTGGTCAAATGAGAAGGTGTTGGAGGCGGCTCACGGCATTCCTTCTCTGCATAGCGGTCGGCGAGGAGTTGGATGCTTATGCTGTTTAGCATTTGATCATTTAAGCTGTTTTAAATTTAGTTAATGGACAAGGGTCTATCTTTAAAAGGTCTGTTCTTTATGAATGAATCTTTGTCCTGTGCTAAAAGAAAATGAATTTCTTTCTTTAATATTTATTTGCTGCTTTCACCGTTTTAAGCCACCTAGCTCTGTTCTTCTAATTTATACCCTTTGAAATGGTCATGTTGCCCCCTTTTACATTACACAACCAGTCAACCATCTGTTAGATATAATCTTGACATCTAGTAGAAGATTGTAGGAGTAGCTAGTTGATAGCTATATGGAGATGAACTAGTTACTAGAAACATCTAGCTATTACTAGGACTAAAATATTAATAGCTAGCTGTAGAATGTTCTGGATATATGGGATGAGCTAAGGTCAGTTCATCTTAGCCTATAAATAGAACATGTAGAAGCACTTGTAAGCCAAACTTGAGGACTAGATCAATAAATACTTCAGGTGCAATATAGTGAGCCTCAATTGCTTCCAAAGTGAACATTATTGTGAGATCTAATGACAGTTTTGTTGTATGTTTGTCTTAGTTCCTGGGCCAACACCATCCACTTGTATCCCTAAGTCGACCTCGCTCGCTGGCTTTAGCACGGGCATTGATCACCTAAAAGAATCAGCTTATTCTTTAAAGGATAATAAACCAGAATGATTATTGAGCAAAGTTTGTACACCTCGTTTCTCGTCATATGTAATGGAAAATTATTCAGTTGTTTAACTAGATGATTAAGAAGAGCTGACAAATCATCAAATCCATGTGGAATAATCATAAAAACTTTAAATGTAAGCTCAATATGTTCGCCTATTTTGATATAATCCTTTTGTCACCCAACATCACTTCATGAGACAGTTTTAACATCACCACGAAGTATTATATACACAATTTGAACAAAAGTGTATTATATACATAATTTGAACAAAAGTTTGAAAAATAGTTTGAACAATTTGAACAAAAGTTAGAATATCACTGAAGCAGTAGATCAAGTCAAAAGCTTAGAGGAGCGAGTCTTAAAAAAGAACAGGCTATTTTCAGATTGTGAGATATCTTCAGTACTGTTAAATGACAATGGAAATGAGACATCTAATTCTACGTTAAGGAATCATACTGAAATTTGCAGATCTATCTCTGGACATTTTCTAAGAAAATTTCTTGATATGAAGGCATCTGAGAAACAAATGAATCTACGGGAGAGAGGCCTGCTAAAGGGTCATAGTAATTCAAATGACGACTTTAAACAATTGACACATGTGGGTTCCTTTGCTTTTTCAAGAAATAATCATTTTGTGTTGTAGTGTGATATTCATTTTATTCTTTTTGTAGTTATTTGTTCATTGTTTTGGTAACTGCATCTCACTTCAACTTAATCTCAAAAACACAACTATGAGGGAACTAATGTTTTCTGCGATAAAGAGGAGTGGAGTAAGATCTTTTAACGTATATGTTCTCTATGATGGAAAAGTACTATATGAGGATAACACACTTTTAGTTTTCTCAATTCCGAGAGATGCATATTTGATGGTTATTTCTCACCTGAGGGCTAGATGGTAAGTTTTCTTGCTAAAAATTTTAATATAATATCCTCTTGCACAATTTGAAGAAAAGTTTGAAAAAGAGGTTACTGTTTCTGTCGGTGTAATAAATACCAGGGTGTGAAGAGTCCTGGAGAAGAGGACGAGGGCCCCACACGTCAGGCGGGCGAGCAGGCCCCAGCGTGTGGGCGAGCCCCTCAAGCGTCGGGCGAGGGCCCCACACGTCAGGCGGGCGAGCAGGCCCCAGCGTGTGGGCGAGCCCCTCAAGCGCCGGGCGAGGGCCCCACACGTCAGACGGGCGAGCAGGCCCCAGCGTGTGGGCGAGCCCCTCAAGCGCCGGGCGAGGGCCCCACACGTCAGGCGGGCCTGGCCAGGCAGCGCGCCGGGTCCCCTCTCTGTCAGGTGGGGCCCGCATGGCAGGGAGCGTCCCGAAAGGAGTCTTCTGGGCGAAGGTTTCCCCTGCTGTGAAGGACGAGCGCATTCAATGCGACACTACGCGCGGATAGACAGATGAAGAGATGATTACCGCCACAGTGACCTCTGCGGCTCTGTCCAACTGTCACTGTGGCGCAGAGGAATTGACCAGCAGAGAGAGATAGAGTTTGCCATCATCAGGCTTGCCACCCGCGTCAGAAGGAGCAAGCTGGGTCCCGCCCGCAGCCTCACCGGCGTGTCTGCGCGGGTCAGAGGCCACTTGCGAAGCACGCGAGGTGGCGCCATACGGCACAGTAGCAGCACGTTTTCGTCTCTCCTGTCCCGTCCCTTTTGTCTTATCAGTGTACTAAGGGTACTGTACTGCCTACCCCTCGGCTCTCTCCGCCAGTTCGAAAGCTTGTATAAAAGGGGCGGAGAGAGAAGAGAGAGGGGTTCCGAAGCATTCTGTAATCACATTCCATACAACCACAACACGAAAAGAGTTAAGGCTCGGCAGGAGTAGGACTGTTACCCACGAGGGGGTCTAAACCTGGGTAAACGCTGTGAGTCGCTTCTCGTCGTGCCCGACGCTCAAATCGAACCGAGCTCGAGCTAATCGGCTAGCAGGATAGAAAATCTAACCGGGGTGTGATCCGCAGTGGTTGAGCGGTGATCACGCCGTCAGTTTCACTTATAATTTGTCCTCTGATATGTTTTTTGAAGGAATCAGATGTTGATTACTACTAAATCTTTGGTTGAAGTTCTTAAGAGTATGAATCCTTTTTACAAAGTGAAGATCCCATCTGTTTTAATGAAGAAGAACATCTCCGTGGAAAACATTGTTTTTATATTTTTCCTGTCACAATCTGCTAGAATTGTTTTCATCAGTTGTAGTGATGTTGTGTGTCAAAAGGATTATATGAAGATGGCGAACAGATCGAGCTTATATTTAAGGTTCCTGGGATTTTTTCTCATGGGTTTGGTAATCTGTTAGCTTTTCTTGATCATCTAGTTAAACAGCTAAAATTTTTTCCATTGCATATGACGAGGAACGAGGTGTACAAAGATTTTCTCAATAATCATCCTGTTTTATTATCCTTTATAGAAAGAATCAAGCAGATCCTTGGAGTGGATGTCTTCTATGACTTCCTAAAATCTGGTGCTAAGATACACTTTAGAAACTATTGGATGGTTTGGAAACTGTCCGGCACCAATACAAGATGTGGAACCTATCTATGATACATATGTGTACAAGGCTCCACCTTGGGCATCTTCCCTCTATTCTAATGAAGGAATTGATTGGCTTAGTTGTGCAAGAAATTTTATATCTCATCCAAATGAAAAGGCAAGACATACTAACAATAAACCTAGTCTTATATTTGAGAATTTATTCTAAGGTTTTGGTAAATGTCTTACATGTTTATTCTGTCATGTAGAAAAGGGGAAATCGTGGGAGAAAATCAAATGTTCCTGTAGGGTTTACTGAAGAAGAAGCTGAAGGTGCGATGCCATTCTATTGGAAAGATAATTTACCAAATCTTTTGTTCAATGTTATTGATGCATTTCCATTCTCAGAGAACATAGATATGAAACTGTTGTGAGTTAAATACTTTGTTAGTGTTTTTCTCACACTTTGTTAACATTTATGTAATTTGCTTAATGTTTTTTCTATTTAATGCAGATTTGGTAATGTATTGGCTGATCCTACAACAAGATGTGGGACATCTTGTGAAATAGAAACTGGCTCATTGAATTTTCATTCAATTGTTAGTTAATGGATATTTTACTTGTAGGAAAAAAACAACAAATGAGTGTAAGGCATGAGGCCATTATGGTAATGTAAGGCATAAAACTTAGCTGGGCAAATGTTATGTTTGTGTTGAGAACAGTTATATGTTGATGCCCATTATGGGGCTGAATTGGTAGATACAGGATTTATAGCTTCTATCTTCATGTGTTGTGTTTTTCTTTTAAGGAGAATTTATAGCTTGTGATCGTGCTGTCGTGTAATTTTTCAGGAGAGTGCATGCTCCAGTTTGTGATGCATTTGTTTTGGGGTTAATGCCTCTACTATTGTTTTTAGAGGTATATTATGTCGCTGAACCTTTTTTACAAGGGAATACACTGCTTATGTTTTTGTACAATTTGTAGCATTGAAATGCAAGCTCTAGATTTTTTCGGCGCGCGACGGGGATGGATGCCGGCGGCGGGGAAGGGTGATGGTGTGGCGAGTGGGCAAGAGGGAGATGAGGGGAAACCTCTGGGTTTGCTCAGATTGGGCCGAAACGATTCGATGCGGTTCGGTGGCATGGTTGGGGTTGGGCAGGACGGAGCCACACGGTGGACTGCTTCGGTGAAGGTTGATGGGGATGGTGCTTGGGGAAGGGTTCCTGGAGACATGAGGAAGGAGTGAGGAGAGCAATTGGTTCATAACTTAAACGTTTTGTACTTACATGAGTAAAGGTTACTAATGGATCATGCGTGCCTACTTCGGAATTGTTGAGTGTAGCCGAAGGAGTCAAGAACGACAAAAATTCATGCTCACCAGGAACACCTTTTGTTGGAGTTGATGTTGGAGTTGAAAATATTGGTTGAGATGCTTGCTATGACGAATGGAAACCCATAGATGTTGATTATGCTGGTTCGTTTGTTTGATCTCATCCCACAGGGATATATACACATATGTATCTAAAACAATTAAATTTGTAAAAAAAATCATGATCCCAAAGATAGGGAACAGTGTCGTATTGTTATAACCGGCGTATCAAATGTAGACGACAACAGTGTCAAATCACGAATGTTACGACATTTGTTATTATGTCACAACGATAGTATCAAATCTCAGATTATCTGGTAATTTCCATCAGAACCATGCAAACCATATTATGTAGTTACGGAATGTGAACTATAATTAATGTTTGTAAAAACCATTGTAACAGAAGTCAAAAGCTGCGACTAATAAAAAAATCACCATATTTGTTAAAGAACTATCCAATAGATAATGAACATGTTGGTGATTGGTAAGTGGCCCATCCCAAAACGGGCCTTGGGCCGGTTCCGTACCAGCCCATCGCATGTACAGAAGGTCCAAAAGTCCGCCCTTCGCCATACTAAAGGAAGCATCTAGCTCGCCAGGGTCTTCCCTAGGCTTGACCAGGTCAAACCGCGCCTCTCTGGGCTCCAGCTAGGAGTATGGTGCACCCCCCGGGCTATCCTTAGCCCAGGAGAAAGTCCCGCGGACAGCTCCCCTGTCCGTGGGCAGGTGACGACACCTGTCATGTCCCACCGCACTTTCTCCGGCCTTGACTGGGAGGTACTGTGCCTCCTCGGGAATCCATAGCCCGAGGAGAAGCACGTGGGTAGCTCGTTTTGTTGTTTGCCTCCTTTGGCAGGCGGCGACTGTTGTTATGCTACGCGACGCCCCCAATGGGCGATGCGAGGCTGGCTCGGTCCATTCAATGCTATACTGGGGATAAAGGGAAAGTGATTTCTCCCTAAAGAAGGTTTCTTCCTCGTATCGGCATTCCAAGACAAACACGTGTCCAGTGCTAACCTGACCAGTTTCTCCCTGCAGGCTCCAGACCGGACAGAGCCCCGGAATGAGACAAGGGCACCGCCACTAAAGCAGAGACGGGCGCGGGGCCCACCAGATCAGCTCCGGGCGACCCGGACGACCCGCCGCGCCTATAAAAGGAAAGGCCCCCGACCAGTTAGGGAGAGGCGATTCAGGTGTTAACAAGCCACTTGTAACATCCCAAATTTTTAAACCCAATTTGGCACGTTAATTAATTTCTTAAAATGCATAATTTAAAAATGTTAATCATTTATTATACTGCATCATGGCATATTCATCTTTTTATGCACCATCCTGGTAATAACTTGTGCATCTAAAATCTCCAAAGTAAAAATATTGTTGGGAAAGTAAAATAATATTTCCTAAAAGTATTATGTTAAAAAGGTTTCGGAGAATATAAGATCTTTGGAAATCAGAAAATTCAAAACGGTTTTAATTCTCTCGCGGCCCGATTCGGCCCACTCCCTCTTTTCCCTCTCTCTTCCCCCGCTCCTCTTTCCCTCGGGATGGGCCGCAACCGTGCCGGCCCACTCCGCCCTTTTCCTCTCCCTTCCCCGTCTCTCTGTTCTCTCGGTTGGGCCAGGATCTTTCACAGTGTCCGCAGCCATTGTACCCCAAGTATTACATCGAACCCATCAATGGGCAGGATGGCGAACGAAGATGAGAACAACTGCCCTTGGATGGCGAAGTCTGCATTGATGTTGCCAAGACATGGGAGATGTGTGCCTCCTTCTACCCGTACTTGTTAGGGTGTGCCCTCCTCCGACGTATTCACCGTTGTCTTCCAATTTCCCTGGCGAGCTTCCTACGCACTCATAAAGTTGTGCGTGCTGCCACTGTCGATTCATCCCAACCAACTCTGACCTTGCATTCTCACTGTGACTTGCATGTTACCCCAAAAGTGGCTTTTATTTTTATTTGTAGGGGGCAACATGTCTAGTTATATTTGATTGGACTTGAACCTATTATTTATCTATTCTCATTTCATCTCCCTTTGATCATCCACCTTCTCACTTTCTTTCTCTCTTTATTGTTGCGCAGCAGTTCCTAATACTCCCTGTGCATGGCTAAATCCCACTAGAAACTCCTCCCATTTTCTCTAATTGCAATTGATGATCATCAAAGTTTGAGTCCTGCAGTTTCTAATTAGCTCGAATTAGAGGCCATCTTGAGCACTAAGATACAACCAAAACCCTTTTTCTTCCTCTCTGAATTCCCTGTAAAACTCCAACGCGAGCAGCTCCCCATTCTTTTGGTTTTCCTTAGTTTAGCTCGGTTAAGACATCTATTACAAAATTCCTTCGAGGGAAACCACCTTTATTGTTCTAGTAACCCATTTTTGCCTTGGGTTGTGTTAGATCATCATTGAAGCAGCGGGAATTGGTCGCTAGAGCCACCCCTATTCATTCACATTCACCGTCGCCGAGATCAAGCCGTCGATTTCGTCGTCACCAAAGGTAATCTACTTTTCCCTGCCCTCCTAGATCGTCACCATAGCTATTGGAAGGTTTTCCCTCGATCAATTTTGCCAAAGCGTCGCCGGAGGTGCTCGCTATTGCGCACCTCATCTTCCTCGACGCCGATGCCCATGCGGCTGCCTTTCTAGACCTTTTGCCTTCAATCCGAGGGTATCTTTGGGTCTCCCATCTCCCCGCGATCCCGAAATGACCCTCCCCTTCCTCCCTCTCGCCGTCATTCAGGGGAGCACCATGCACCGCCATGGTTGCCGCTGCCACTGTCGTCGGCGCCCATCCGCCGTGCCGACCCCGCCCCTAGCTCCCCCTAGTCGCCCTTATCCTTTGCCCCCTCTTCCCTGCGTCGGAGTTCCACCGCGAGTGCGCCATGTGAAAATATGTGTTGTAGCTACTTGATCCGGGGGGGCTAGAACAGGTAAAGCACAACAGGGGTCCCACTCCATTTTTTGGGCCCATACAGATCCTAACCAAACTCTAACCCTAACTAAGCGGCGGTGTTGATGTGAAAATTGTTGTGAGATACATTTTTAAGAACTAATACTAGTACTATGTGAGATACACTAATTGCATGAAAAATATGGGATGACGCATGTACGAGTACCATGTACAGAAGGCAGGCGATGATACCCACGAAGTTCATTTATGTGATTGTTGATCTTATGTGAAAGTACTAGTCCCATGGGCAATAAACATTGATGTGTGTGACTGTCGGGTCGATGTGAAAATTGTTGTGAGACACACAATTATGAACTTATATGTAAAAATGGTAATTACCACGTGTTCTCTATGCTTCAAATATCTTAAAATTAGCAAAGGTCAGCCAAAAATTTTGGCAGCGATTTCATTGTTACTAGCGTTGACGGATCATTAGGCTCAACGACTATTTATGATTGTGATCTTTGTCAACGTCACCTGGTGTGGTTCTGGTCAAATGAGAAGGTACTGGAGACGGCGCACAGCGTTCCTTCTCTGCATAGTGGTTGGCGAGGAGCTGGAAGCTTATGCTGTTTAGCATTTGATCATTTAAGCTATTTTTAAATTCAGTTAATGGACAAGGATCTATCTTTAAAAGGTTTGTTTCTTTATGAATGAATCTTTGTCCTGTGCTAAAAGAAAATGAATTTCTTTCTTCAATATTTATTTGCTGCTTTCACCGTTTTAAGCCACCTAGCTCTTTTCTTCTAATTTATACCCTTTGAAATGGTCATGTTGCCCCTTTTACATTACACAACCAGTCAACCATATGTTAGATATAATCTTGACATCTAGTAGAAGATTGTAGAACTAGCTAGTTGATAGCTATATGGAGATGAACTAGTTACTAGAAACATCTAGCTATTACTAGGACTAAAATATTAATAGCTAGCTGTAGAATGTTCTGGATATATGGGATGAGCTAAGGTCAGTTCATCTTGGCTTATAAATAGAACATGTAGAAGCACTTGTAAGCCAAACTTGAGGACTAGATCAATGAAAACTTCAGCTGCAATATAGTGAGCCTCGATTGCTTCCTAAGTGAACATTATTGTGAGATCTTATGAGAGTTTTATTGTCTGTTTGTGTTAGTTCCTGGGCCAACACCATCCACTTGTATCCCTAAGTCCGGCCATCTCTGCAGCTCAACATGGAAATATATGCAATATGACCTCGCTCGTTGGCTTTGCTGCAGCTCAACATGGAAATATATGCAATATGACCTCGCTCGCTGGCTTTGGCACGGGCATTGATCACCCAAAAGTATCTGCTTATTTTTTCTATAAAGGAAAATAAACCAGAATGATTATTGAGAAATGTTTGTACCTCGTTTCTCGTCATATGTAATGAAAAATTCTTCATCAAATCCATGTGGAAAAATCACATAAACTTTAAATGTAAACTCGATCTTTTCACCTATTTTCATATAATCTTTTGTCACCCAACATCACTTAAGGAGACAGTTTTAATATCATCCTGAAGCATTGCGTTGTCATTACAAAATACAAAATCAGTGATTTTGAAGTTCACATTCAAGCTTGATTTATTGAAATGAAGTCTTCTCAAACAAACCAACAGCTGGTGAACAAAAATTATAGTAGATTGTGATAGGAAAAAATATGAAAACAAGTTTTTCCATAAAAATGCTCTTTATGAAAATTGGTATGGTCTTCACTTCGTAAAAAAATCATACTCTTAAGAATTTTAACAAAACATTTAATATTAAATAAATAATAAGTGAAACAGTAACCTCTTTTTCGAAATTTTTTTAAAATTGTGTAAAAGAATATAATACTAAAACTTTTAGAAAGAAAACTTATTATCTAGCATTCAGACGAGTAATAACCATCAAATATGAATCTCTGAGAATGGAGGAAACCGAAATTATATTATCTTCATCTAATACTTTTTTGTCATAAAAAGAACATATACGTCGCAATATTTTACGCTACTCCTTATTGCAAAAAACAATAGTTTCCTCATAGTGTGCTAAACATTAGGGAATTAATGTTTTCTACGATAAGAAGTGGAGTAAAACCCTCACAGTATCGTCGCCACAGTAGAAAAGGTTTTGTTAGTATAACATGCAAATTTGGTAATGTATTAGCTAATCATACAACAATACGTGGGACATCTTGTGGAATAGAAATTGGCTCATTGAATTTTCATTCAATTGTTAGTTAATGGATATTTTACTTGTATAAAGAAAATAGCAAATGAGTGTAAGTCATGAGGCCATTATGTTAATGTAAGGCATAATACTTAATTGGGCATATGTTATCTGTGTGTTGAGAAGTAGTTATATGTTGATGCCCATTATGGGGCTGAATTGGTAGATACAGGATTTATAGCTTCTGTCTTCATGCTGCTGTGTATTTCTTTTCAGGAGAATTTATAGCTTGTGATCGTGGTGCCGTATAATTTTTTTCAGGAGAGTGCATTCTCAGGGTTTGTGATGCATTTGTTTTGAGGTTAATGCCGCTGCTATTGTTTTTAGAGGGATATCATGTCGCTGGACCTTTTTTTCCAAGGGAATACACTGCTTATGTTTTTGTACAATTTGTAGCAAGCTCTAGTTTTATTCGGCGCTCAACGGGGATGGATGCCGACGGCGGGAAAGGGTGATGGTGTGGTGAGTGGGAAAGTGGGAGATGAGGGGAAACCTGTGGGTTTGCTCAGATTGGGCCGAGACGATCCGATGCGGTGCGGTGGCATGGTTGGGGTTGGGCGGGACGGAGCCGCATGGTGGTGGACTGCTCTGGTGAAGGCTGTTGGGGATGGTGCTTGGGGAAGGGTTCAGGGAGTTAGGAGAGCAATTGATTCATAACTTAAACGTTTTGTACTTACATGAGTAAAGGTCACTAATGGATCAGGCGTGCCTACTTTCGAATCGTTGAGTGTAGCTGAAGGAGTAAGAATGACAAAAAATCATGCTCACCAGGAACACCTTTTGTTGGAGTCGATGTTGGAGTTGAAAATATTGGTTGAGATGCTTGCTATGACCAATGGAAATCCATAGATGCTGATTATGAGGTTTTTCGTTTGTTTGTTTGATCTCATCCGATAGGGATATATACACATATGTATCTAAAACCATTAAATTTGTAAAAAAAATAATGATCCCAAAGATAGGGAATGGTATCGTATTGTTATAGCAGGCATATCAAATGTAGACGACAACCAGTGGCGGAGCCAGCCCAACTGAGGAGCCTGGGCCCAGGGTGGCTGGGCCGTGGCTCCGCCCAGTTGGGCCCCGGCCTGCTCCAGCTCGTTATGAGATCAGTGTTCAGTAATCAGCAATGCTACTGTACATGTACTTGAGTTTTCACCTCCTGCTGTGGCAGCCGTGCAGCCGTGCTCCTGTTCCTCTCTGCGAAATGCATGCGCCCATCTATGTACGTGCGTGGCCTGGCGGCCTGGCCCATAGTTCAATGATTCAATCTCGGGCAGAAACGATGATCCTAGCATAGCAGCTGTGTCAGGACCTTGCTATTTGGCGGAGCCCGGGCCTGGGCCCAGGGTGACCGAGCGGTGGCTCCGCCACTGACGACAACAGAGTCAAATCATGGATGTTACGACATTTATTATTATGTCACAACGATTGTATCAAATCTTAGATTATCTAGTATTTTCCATCAGAACCATGCAAACCATATTAGGTAGTTACGGAATGTGAACTATAATTAATGTTTGTAAAAACCATTGTAACAGAAGTCAAAAACTACAACTAATAAAAAATCACCATATTCATTAAAGAACTATCCAAAAGATAATGAACAGTATCATATTGTTATAGGGACCGGCTAATGAGCAGGCGTCTGCACAGGGAGGTTTGGCGCAGGCGCCTGCTCCCTTCACTTGCGCGCAGGCGCTTTGTGTGCTCGCCGGCATGCACACCTCAGGTAGAAAAAATTCCACTATCGCAAAAACATTTTTTCCAATAAAATGGAATGTGGAAAAACAGTAGAAATTTAATGGAATTTTTTGTGCCTGCAAGATTTCGCAAATTATATGAGGAAAAAATCTCTCGACGTGAAAAATAGAAAACAAAATAAGATTTATAATAAATAGGAAAAAAATCTATAATAAACGAAAACAAAATAAATCTATAATAGATCAGACCTCGCGCAAAAAATTCCACTATCGCAAAACATTTTTTCCAATAAATGAAAATGTGGAAAAACAGTAGAAACTTTGTGGAATTTTCACTAATTCAGTGCTAATTAAATAAAAAATAGCAAAAAAAATAAAAAAAAAAGAAAATATTTAAAATGGGTTGATTAGGATTTTAGAAGAATTATGAAATTTTTTCTACGCAATTTGGACTCCAGATAAAATAGAAATGAAAAAAAGAAATTTAAATGGAAAAAAATACCTGTACAAACGCATGGTGCGGACTGTCCGTGCGCCTGCATCGAACGGCCTCGCGCAGGCGCGTGCGCGATTTCACCGCGCACAGGCGCCTGTGAAATAGCCAAAACGATTGTTATAACGGACGTATCAAATGTAGGTGATATTAGGATCAAATCATAGTTATTACAGTATTTGTTATTAGCCCACAACAACTTCCATCACAACCATACAAACCATATTAGCTAGTTATCGGATATAAACTATATTTTACGTTTCTAAAAACCATTGTAATAGAAGCAAAAAACTACAAAAAAAAACCACCACATTCGTGTAAAAACTATCGTTTTCTAAAAAAAACATATTGGAGCTGGTCAATTTCAAACATGCATGATTAATGATGCCTTCTCAACCCCATGAGCTAAAAATAACGCCTAAACAGCCCACGAAGTTCTTCCTCAACCTTGTCATTAACAACATTAAACGGCCCACGAAGTTCTTCCTCAACCTTGTCATCGACGATCTTCACTTGTGAAAGAGGGTTGGAGCTTGGCAACATTTTGTAACGTACTCCCAACTTTTACTCCGTAAACTTTTATCCTACATTGAATAGAAGACAACTCTGCTGCTTCTTACTCGGAAAAGGTCCGGAGAGCAAAGAGAACCGATCGGAACTGACAAGATTCCTACCTATTGTTATATTTTCTTTCGTACTTGTGATGATCAACTTGTGCCATGGCGGCTACAACAAAGTCAAATTCAAGAATACTTTGCGGCTTCGGTTTCAGGCGCATCGTCGATCCACAAAAACCGAAAAGAACCATGGATCATGAGAGGCTGAGCTTCGAAGCTTCATCTTTTAAAAAAGACGGTTCGTGCGAGAACGCGGCTGCTACTCATGATCATGGCAATTGCAGGAACGTGCTGCCATGCCCAAGCTCTGGAATTCTATCGCTGACGTGAGAAAACTTAGCAGGATAGCACCTTGCAATGCTTAGCGAATAAGAAAATAGAGGTCAGCTGGTTAAACATGCAAGAAAACAGCCTTTACCTATAATTGTTGGCACATCTTCTTCTCATGTGGAAGAATGCAACAAGCCACGCGGTAAATGTATAAAACTAGAGAAAATCGATGATATACCTCAAAGTCGAGAGGCATTGGATAAATATGTTTTAAAGTTAGTTGATCTTGATGATCTATTCTAAATTTGAGAGACCATTTAATAATATATCTTTTTTAATGTTTGAACATATTCTGTCATCTAAATGAGATAAAGTGCTCATTTTATTCTAGCTCTCGACCACTTGGGTTAGGACTGTTTGGTTGGACTAGGTTGGGTGTGCACAATTGGGCCCAAGAGATGCGCGGTTGGAACATGGAACAGGCCGGTGCACCGGTTAGATGCTGTACTAGGGGAAATGTGCATGGTCTGTTCATTTTGAGCTGGTCAATTACAAACGTGCATGATTATGCCTTCAGTGTTCAATCTTTAAAAGAACATCAAGTGGTAGTCAATTCAAGCATGAATTGATGTGAACGATCTACATTATCTAGCCAGTGCACACGCAGCCAGAAAGCCCAAGTGGACATAGACAGGGATAAAAGATGCTAAAACATAAAATATCAAAGTGTATAATTAAATAGTCCGATCATCAAGAGTTAAGTAAATTTTAAAAAATATTATCAATATCTTTCAATTAGAGCATACCAATGGTGTCCTGTAGGCCGAGGCTAGAGCATCCCCAACATCCTCTCTATATTTGCCCTATAAAATATTATTGACGTCCCATCTATCCATCTTTCTAAAACTTCTTCATAATTTATACTGTATTTATAAAGTTTTTTCACTTCAATAACCCTCTATAAGTAACACAGAGAGGATAGCCTACCGAGGATGATGAAGGGAGGAAAATGGTCCTTTTCGACACCCCGTCTCAGGCTCACAGCTAAAAACTACGCCTAAACCTCCCCACTTGGTGCCGAAGTTCAGGTAAACTATAAACATGTAACATCCCAAATTTTAAAACCAATTTGGCACGTTAATAATTTCCTAAACTGCATAATTTTAAAATCGCAAATCATTTATTTATTGCATCTTGGCATCATCATCGCATGCATCATCCTTTAATTAAACCTGCGCATTTAAAATTTCCTAAGTGAAAATATTTTGGCAAGTATAGTAATCTGTTAATGCAATATTTCATTAAAACCAAAACCTAAGGTTATTATTGTCAGAATTACTAATTTAATCTGGAATGGATGTTTTCTAAAAGATAAAAGTATTTCACCAAAATATGGTGCATTCAAAAGTCTATTTCAAAATAAATTTCTGTGGGATCCAGAAAATTTAAAAGGATTTTATTTTCTCTTGGCCCAGAGCCGGCCCATTCTCCTCCCTCTCCTTTCTCTTTTCTCCCTCATCTTTTTCTCTGGATAGGCCGAGCCGCGCCGGCCCAGTCCGCTGTTGCTTCCTCCCCAGCGCGCCGTGGCCTCGCCGACAGGTGGGCCCGCGCTGTCAGTGACTCTCTCCTTCTTCTCCCCTGTTTCTCCCTCCCCTGTTCGCCGGTCGTCGCCACTGTTCCTCCCCTCTCCCGCCAGCGCGTGGGCCCGCTCTGCCTCGCGATCTCTCGTCCCAGTCGTCTCCTCTGTACTCTCTATCCCCTCTGCCTCTCGGGTCTTGTCGCCGGCCAAATCGCCTCGGTACCACCGCATCCAAGCGCGATGCCATCACGCCTCTGGCCGGAATTGGCGCCGGTGAATGCCACCTCGAGCGCCGCATTAAAACGCCGGGTGAAGCGTGCCTATAAAAGGGGCACTGCTACCCTCTTACCCTTGTTTCGCGCCACCGCCGTGTCTTTTGCCGAGCCAGAGCCCGTGCCTTCGCCGCCGCCGCGATCTCCTCGCCCTGCCACCCTTCGTTCCGTCAAGCTCGAAGGTAGCATTTCCCTTCCACCTATGCTTCTTTCGACCCAAGGTGAAAAGCCTGGGGTGGGAACCTCGCCGGCACCGTGTGGTCCATGGATCATCACCGCCGCGGATCGCCGCGCCGCTCGCCTCATCCACCTCTCGGGGTGTTTAAACCTCCATTATATTCGCCTCCTTCACCTCTTGCTTCCCGTAAGCCCGATTGATCCCCGGTGGTCGGAGTCGCCGTCTCCATATGTGCCGTCGGCGCCGCGGGATGCTTCCCTGATTTTCCCCTCTTTGCCGTCGCGGGAGACGCTGCCTTGTGGGACCGAGCAGGACCCACCAGTCAGCCGCGCGGTCGCCTCGCCTCTCGCCCGCGCGGTGCCGAGCCGCGCCTCCGTTGGGCCGTCCGGCCGAACCGGCCCAGCCCGGATGGCTTTTCTTTTATTTTCATTTTACAATTTCTGTTTAAACCCTTATTCGGTATCCTAAAGTATTTGTTAAAAATAATTTATGCACGCTAAAAACTCTAGAAAAATTAGTAAAAATACTTTAGTGTTTTCTGGACCTAATGAAATTATATATATGCATGTCATACATGTAGCATCCATTTTAGTTAAATAGCTAACCTAGAAGTGGCATCATTTCATATGCATAGACCATTGTCATAATATTTTCTTCCAAATAAAAATGCATGGAAAATGGGGTTCAGCATTATTAAAAAAAACAGCGAGTCATGAAATATTTCTTATGTGTGTTGTATTGCTTTGCATATGCGTGTGCGCGTTTAGGAGGTCACGTCCCTGAAGACCCGATCGACGACGTCCCCTTCGCTTTCCTCGGAACCGATCAAGGCAAGCCCCCCTTCGATCATATTGTGAAGCCATTTTCGGTTATTTAGAAAATGCTTGCTAGACTTGAAAATATGCATGCTAGTTTAAAAATAATAAATGTTGTATTTACTAGAATTAGATATCATGCCAAATAGAAGAGGTAAGAAATATGATAGGATTAAACCTAAGGCTAAACTATAGATTGCTCATATTTATATACTCATTGTGGTAGGATAAATGCTTAAAATCATTTATGCGGAATGATTCAATTATTTGTGTGAAATAAGAATATTGTTGAGAAATGTTTGAGAAATGATGATTTAAAAGTAGTGCATCAAGGGCGATGCTGAGTAGGAAATGATTTTCCTCTTACCCCAAAAATCTTCCGACTAGGGAGAGATATTTTGTCGGTTGGTGCAGTGCGGCACCGTTTCGAAAACTGGGCTAAAATATCAACTCTCTCCTAGTCTAAGGACTGCTCATCCTGTGATCCTATGAACTGAGCAATAACAGTACGATCTCGAGTCCCGGTATGGGACGGGCCCGATCGTTGGCCCTCGTGGTTGACGGTCTTGTGGCGAAACACCGTCTGGGTGCGTAGCCTCTCGAGGGTAAGGCGTACCCACTCTGCAGAGTTAAAACTGTCATGATAGCCGTGCTCGCGGTTATGAACGTGCGAAGGGACTGATTATATGGTAGCTCCTTCATTTTAAAACCAATTTAGAAAAAGGGTTTTGAACAAAAGATTTGAGATGAGTAAGGAATTGAGAAGGATTTCGTTTGAGCTAAGTGTCACCGGCGATATTCCGGATTGGGTGACGGCCTACCGAAAAGTGTCGCGCGGAATAAACCTAGCCGGTTTGAGAAAAAAAATGAGAAAGGATTTTGTTCTCGCTATGGCACGAGGCCAAGTGGCGAGAACCGTTTGAGAAGAGTCCAAAGAAAATATTGAGATTTAATGTTTCTAAATTGCTTTGTCAAAACTAGGCTAATAAATGCTTTTCCGCAAAGTGTCCTAAGCTCTCCTTGTACTAAACCACATCTGTATAATTCCGGACTTGCGAGTACAACTTGTACTCACCCTCCTTTTTCTCCTCTCCCTTTTCAAAACTTCAACAGCTGGTCCATCCGAGTAAAGCCTGTCTTCCGAGGAGGAGGATCCGGACTACGTTGAGGAGGCGTTTTTCGATGAAAAATATGAAGACTAGGGTTGTGCGTTCCTACAGCCCCCGTGCCTGTGGAATGGATAAGTTTCTAGATATTGTGTTAGGCCTGTATCTCCGTGTACTCTGATTTGCGGCCTGCGAGCCGTTGTATGTGTTTGTACTGGACTATGTTTCCGTTTGTAATAATAAAATCGTTGGTACTGTTTCGTTTCTGTATATCTGTGTGTACTAGCCATGATTCTTGGGACTAGTACGTGTTTACGCAGGTAGAATCCGATCTTGTAAATCGGGTGCCGACAAAACATATTTTAACCAGGCGAGGCACGAATTTGAGCTTCCAACAATAAATATACGCAAAAAGCATATTAGAGTATCTCCAATGGGACCACATCAGCTCGCTGTAAGAGCTCCACATTAGTTTTTTTTGCTTATGTGGACGAGAGAAGAAGAGGAGAGATATAGAGATTATCTCTTAACCAAGAGATAGTCTCTAACGGATTATAAGGTGGACACACACTATTACATGTGGACCCAAATTAATTCTAAAGACAATACTATAGCTAGCACCATTGAAGATATTGTCTATATGCTATCTTTTAGTACCATATCATTCTCTTATAGCCAGCACCATTGAAGATGCTCTTAAAAACAAGGAACGCATGGACGCTTTTGCGTGCGGGTCATCGATTCCCCAACGGGAGAAAAAGAAAAGAGAGAGAGAGCTGATCGCCGCTTCCATTCAAAGCATGTCATCACCTCACTAAACAACAATTATAGCGCCCCACGCGCGCGTTCGTGCCTCCTCCTCTCGGAGGGGATGACACGGTGGTCCCACCACCACGTGGCTGTGGGCCCGAGCGTTAGGTTGGAGGCGAACCGGGAGGTCAGCGTACGCGACCACCTGGGCCGCGCTGGGGAATCCATTCCAATCGGCCGCATCGCCGGCCCAATCCTCAACCACCAGCGTCCTGATTGATTGATTTCTCCTCCTCCTCCTCCATCTCCGATCCCGATTCCACCTCCACACCGGCGTGGTCGCCCTTGCCGCCCACCACTCCCCCACCATCTCTCCTTCCTTGCTTGCTTGCTTGCCCCCACCAGGCGAAAGCAGGGAGAGCGAGAAGAGGCGGTTTGGAGAGAGGCGGCCGGCAATGGAGGGCGGCCACCAGGGCGGGCAGGGGCAGTACCCACCGTATCCGTACCCGCAGCCGCAGCCGCAGACGTATCCCTACCAGTGTGAGTACCAGTACCCGCCGCCTCCGTCCGCCGCGCCGGGAGGGCCCTACCTCGCGCCGTCGCCGTCCTTCCCGGGGTACTCGCCGGCTCCTCCCCCACAGCAGCAGTTCGTGCACCATTCCGGGCCGCTCCAGCACTACCCGCTGCCGCCGCATTCGCAGCACGCGTACCCGCCGCCGCTGCCTCCGTCCATGTACGGGTACGATCCCTACCCTCCCGCGTATCCCTCTCCCTCCTACCGGAGCCCGAGCCTCTCCCCGAGCTCCAGCTTCCACAACCAGCCGCAGGCCTCGGCGCCCGGATCCCCCGCTCCCTCCGCGCCGTCCTACCCCATCGCCGATGTGCTCGCCACCATGCGCATCTCCGACCACGCCGATTACGCGCCTACGGCCGTGTCTTCGCCGTCTGTGCCACCGCCTTCAACTTCCTTCTCGGGCAGCGGGAGCAGCCACGGCGGCGGGGGGATGCAGATGGTGGTGCACAGCTCCACGGCCGGTGGGTCGCAGCACGGCGGTGTGAGGCCGTCGCTGAAGGTAGTGCTTCTCCACGGCAGCCTCGACATCTGGGTGCACGACGCGCGGAACCTCCCAAACAAGGACATGTTCTCCAAGAGGGTCAGCGACCTTCTCGGTCCACGAATTACCGGCGCCGTCGGCAGCAAGATGTCCAGCGCCTCCATGACCAGCGACCCTTACGTCACCATCCAGGTCTCCTATGCCACCGTTGCACGCACCTATGTTGTTCCCAACAACGAAAACCCCGTATGGGAGCAGAACTTCTTCGTGCCTGTTGGGCATGAGGCTGCCGAGGTGGAGTTTATTGTCAAGGACAATGATGTCTTTGGTGCTCAGCTCATTGGCATTGTGGCCATCCCAGCTGAGAAACTCCTTGCTGGGGACAGGATCGATGGCATCTATCCTGTGCTTGAGCCCAATGGCAAGCCATGCGCTAAAGGTGCTGTACTGCGGCTGTCCATACAATACATCCCCGTGGCTCGCCTCACAATGTACCACCACGGCGTCATTGCCGGCCCAGACTGTCTTGGCGTGCCCAATACTTACTTTCCATTGCGGCGTGGAATGAGGGTGACCCTATATCAGGATGCGCATGTGCCCGACGGTTGTCTCCCTGATATCTGGCTTGACCATGGAATGCGCTACCAACATGGGCAGTGCTGGCGTGACATCTACAATGCCATTTGCCAGGCACGGCGGTTGATTTACATCGTGGGGTGGTCTGTGTTCCACACAATCCACCTCATGAGGGATGGAGATGAGAAGACGCTGTCACTTGGGGATCTATTGAAAACGAAATCACAAGAAGGTGTAAGGGTGCTGCTTCTTGTATGGGATGATCCAACATCAAGGAGCATTCTCGGATTTCAGATGGTATGAATTGTTCATTGTGTCCAAATTTGTCATAGTGACGTCCTAAGTTTTTCAGTTCCGTGAAGAACATACTTTTGCACTCTAACCTGCAAATTTATAATGTCACCCACCTACATCCAAATAGTTATTATATTTTTTAAAATATTTAGTTGCTAAGCAGATGAGTGTGCCATCACTCATGTAGTGATGTTTGTTTGTAGTATAAAATGGCACCAGATTCTTGTTTAATATATTTTGCTAATTTATCATATATATGCCATTATCAAGTCAAAGGATTTGCCAAAAAAAATAGCTGTTGTCTAGATAATATTGAGAAAATATTTCTTATCTTAATGTCCAAAAATCC
>SPJY01037268.1:2626091-2656957 GCA_005191435.1 Raddia distichophylla | reverse complement strand
CCGGAAGAACTCGCGTGCTTTGGCGGCCGTGATGTCTGCAACCTGCTTGGCTTCAATCCACTTTATGAACTTATCAATGGCGACGAAGAGGTGAGTGAATCCACTTTACGTTCGCTTGAGAGGCCCTACCATGTCCAGATTCCAGACGGCGAACGACCAAGAGATCAAGATTGTTTGTAGATCTTGGGCCAGCATATGAATTTGCTGTGCAAAAAACTGACAGCCCTCACCTCTACGTACTATATCTTCCGCATCTGTTACCGCAGTCGGCCAGAAAAACCCTTTTCGATAAGCTTTCTTAACAAGGGAGCTTGCCGCCACATGATGTCCGCACTCCCCCAAGTGGATGTCCTTCAGTAGATCTCTGCCTTCTTGCTCGGATATGCAACGCCTTAGTACCCCGGAACTGCTTTTTCAAAAAAGCTCGTCCCCGACTACCTTTTAATTTTTGCTTCGGCGTGTAATGCACTCGGCGAGGCTGCGATCTTCCGGAAACTCATCGTGGAGAAGATAATTTAAGTATGGTTGTGTCCACCCGGAGTTAATTGATATGTTTTTCTGGCGCGGTGGGTAACTTGATGGAAGGCTTTCGCAATTCCTCCATAAAAACACCAGTCGTGACTTGCGCCCGACTGGATCCCATCCTCGCCAGTCCGTCTGTTGCTTCTTTGTCTCGTCGGAGTACGTAAGTCAATTCCAGTCCATCGAATTTGTCCTCCAATTTCCGGACCTCCTAGCAACATGCCATCATGTTGTCGCTGATACAAGACCACTCCTTTTGGACTTGATTGACCATGAGTTGGGAATCCCTATGTATCATTAACCACCGTATGTCCATCGATATGGCAATGCGCAGCCCGTGGTTGAGTGCCTCGTACTCGGCGGCATTGTTACCGACAGGAAATAGTATCTGGAGGACATATCGTAGCTTCTTTCCAGTCAGAGATATGAGCAAAATCCCAGCCCCCGCACCGCTGAGCATGACGGAACCGTCAAAGTACATTGTCCTGTACTCGAGTTTTTCCTTTGCTGCTGGGGTCTGGGTCTCTATCCACTCTGCGACGAAATCGGCGAGTGCCTGAGATTTAATAGCTAGCCGAGGCTTGAACATTAGTTCAATGGCTCCAAGCTCGACTGCCCACTTCGCAATTCTCCTGGTGGCTTCCCGATTACGAAGTATATCTCCAAGAGGGAAGGAAGTGATCACTGAAATCTCGTGATCTTGGAAATAATGCTTAAGCTTTCGTGACGTGATTAGTACGGCATACAAAAGCTTTTGAATATGGGGGTACCTTCTCTTGGAATCGCCCAATACCTCGCTTACGAAGTAGACCGGGCGTTGTACCTTCTAGAGGAAGCCTTGCTCATCCCGTTCCACCACTAACGCGCTGCTGACTACATGATTCGTGGCGCCGATGTAGAGTAGGAGGGGCTCCTGGGGCATGGGTGGGACCAACACCGGTGGCGTAGTATGGAATTTCTTGAAGGCTTCTTGTGCTTTCGCCGTCCAATGAAAACTGTCTTGTCGGCGTAGGAGCATAAAGAACGGCATGTCATGCTCCCCGAGTCAGGAAAGGAATCGGCTGAGTGCTACGATGCATCCATTGAGCTTCTGCACATAAATCTGATTGGTTGGGGGCTTCATCTTCATGATGGCGCTGACCTTTTTAGGATTGGCTTCGATCCCCCGGTGAGATACAATAAATCCGAGTAGTTTACCGGATGGAACCCCGAAAACGCACTTCTCGGGATTCAATTTCATCTGATATGCCCTTAGGCTCTCGAATGTTTCGGTCAAATCTGTTATGAGATCTGATTTTGCTCGCGTTTTACGACGACGTCGTCGACGTAGGCCTCCACGTTGCGGCCGAGCTGAGTGTGAAAACACCGCTGTATGGTGCGTTGATAGGTCGCACCAGCGTTTTTCAGCCCAAACTGCATTGTGATATAGTTAAAAGCACCAAAAGGCGTAATAAAACGACGTCTTGATGCAGCCCTCCTCCTTCAGGCTGATCTGATGATAGCCTGAGTAAGCATCCAGAAAGTTTAAGAGCTCGCACCCGGCGGTGGAATCCACCACTTGGTCAATGAGGGGAGCCCAAAAGGATTCTTGGGACAAGCATTGTTGAGTTCGGTATAGTCGATGCACATTCGCCAAGCCTTATTCTTCTTCTGCACCAACACCAGGTTCGCCAACCACTCGGGATGATACACTTCCTTGATGAACCATGCTGCCAGCAGCTTTGTGATCTCCTCTCGTTCGGCGTCCTTCTGATCTGGCGCAAATCTTCTCAAGCGTTGCATGATTGGCCGCGCCTTTTCATCAACGTGGAGAGAGTGCTCGATCACCTCCCTCGGACCACCAGGCATGTCCAATGCTTCCAAGCGAACACGTCCTGGTTTGCCCGGAGGAAGTGACGAGCGCGTCTTCCTATTTATTGTCGAGCCCTGTCCCGATCACGGCTGTTTTGGCCTGGTTAGACGGGTCCAATAGTATCTTCTTGGTTTCTTCGGCTGCTAGGATGGAAGTCTTGGCCTGCTTCTTGGCGGGTATGTCTCCTTCCTCCTGAAGGGATGCAACTTCTTGCCGAATCTTTTCCATCTCGGCCGATGTGTCCAGTGTATGTGCCATCTCACAGCTTTCGCTGTCGCAGACTAGAGATTGTTTTACGTCGCCAGGGATGGTGATTACACAATTGGGACCCGGCATCTTCATGACGAGGCAGGTGTAGTTAGGGATGGCCATGAACATGGCGATCCCTGGCCTTCCCAAGATGCCATGATATGCCGTCTCGAAATCGGCCACTTCGAAGCTGTGACTCTTGGTTCGATAATTTTCATTGGTTCCAAATGTGACAGGCAATGAGACCTGCCCGAATGGTATCGCTGACGTTCCGGGAATCACACTGTGGAAAGGGGATGACCCCTGCCGTAGCTCGGAGCGAGGAATCTTCAATTGATCCAAAATCATGATGAAGAGGACGTTAATCCTGCTCCCGCCATCGACCAGAACCCTTTTCAACTTATTTCCTCGAACGATCGGATCCAATACCAAAGGATACCTCCCAGGGAAGGCGATCCGGTCTGGGTGGTCCGATCGATCAAAGGTGATGGGTACCTCTGACTAGCGCAGATATTTAGGGACCACGGGTATGATTGCGTTGACCTCCCGAGTGGTAAGCTTTTGCTTTCGCTTGGACTCATATGCATCAGAGCCCCCGAATATGTAGCTGATCTCACGCTCAGTGTCTTGGTAGTCTCCATTGGGCTTTTTGCCGTGTCCTCCCTTCGTCGCCGACCGCTTCGAGTTATCGACGAATTTCTTGAGAATGAGGCAATCGTTGATAGCATGTTTTCCACGCGGGTGAAAGGGACGTACCGCTTCTATGACCTTGTTGTAGTCGTTGTCGTTGGGGGGCTTAGGCCAATTTTGTTCCATGTTGGCAACCATCTTGTCCCCCTTGCGCCTCATGTATTTAGGTTTGCCCTGTTCGTCATTTGGCTTCTTTTTGGGGCCTCCGTCGTGGCCACTACGATTATTCACAATGGCCTCCTCGGCGTTGGCTTCCTGATCTGCCATTGTGAACATGGCTTTGAAAGTTCGCGGGGGTCCCGAGTCATCTGCCTGATCAACTCCTCAGATTTGCATCCGGCGAAGAAGGCATCGGTGACCGTTTGTTCCGAAACATCCCAGATCTCGTTCTTCTTATTGGTGACGCGCTTGATAAACTCACGGAGGGTCTCGTTCTTGCGTCGATACAGTTGTCCGATCTCCCATCTCCCGACGAGCCTTTCGTAGGTCCCCTGAAAATTGGCGATGAACTGTTCATGGAGGTCGTCCCAAGACTTGATAGAGTTCTCCGAGAGTCCCGTAAGCCAGGTTTGAGCGGTTGGGGTCAGAGGTTGGGGTCAGAGCGACGGGCAGATAGTTTGCCATCATGTTCTGATCTCCGCCTGCTGTGCTGACCGCCAAGGCGTAAACCTGCAGCCAGTTCTTTGGGTCGCTCTCGCCATCGAACTTGTCAATGCCTTTGAGGTTAAAACTGTCCGGCCAAACCACTTGGCGGAGGTCCGGGGTGAAAGCCCGAATCCCCACCAAGGGTCGTGGCCGCCGCCGTCCCGGGGATCTATTACGATGCTCCCGCCGCGGGTCTTGGTTATGGTGTTCTTGGTGATGGTCATGCCGACTGGCGGTGCTCTCGGCGTGATCATTGTTGCGCCAGCTGCGATAGCTATGGGAGGGCCGATCGCCCTCGATGCGCTCCCTTCTTTTGGCTTTGATGTCATGGCAGAGGTCATGGCCTGCCGATGGGCATGACCCACCAGCGGCGGAGGCACGCGCCTTGCTACGATTGCGCCCAAAGCGGCTCTGAGCCATTGCGTTGGGAGCGGGGTACGCCTCATTATATTGAATGGCGGCCATCTTGACGATGCACGTTGCGGGAGCCAGGGTCTAGACGAGCAGACTATTCTCAGCAAGCTATGGTGCAATAGTCTCGGGAAGAGTCTTCGAGGCGACAATGTTTGCTTGGGGGGTTGTGTAGAAATCTTGATCCCTCAACTTTACGAAGCTCGTTCTGGACGTTGCATCCGCGGATGCAAAGTTGTCGTAGGCGATCTTGATCTTCTGCGCGGTGTGTCCGCGTCGACCGCCTCAGTGGCGGCCGCCTCGTTCCCGACTGGTTGAGAGGCTGAGTGATGGTCATCTGCACCAAGGACGAAGACTTCCCGATAGTTGAAGATCTCCGTGCTCCCGTCGGACTCTGAGAGTGAGAGGCTGACCTACTCGCTTTGTCCAATGGGTTTGCCAGTGCGGACGTGGTTGGATCCGATCGGTTGAGTCCGACTGGATCAATAGATCGATTCCCCGAGTGGTCACCTCCAATCCCAACCTCAGGAGCCGCCTGCGCAAAGGTCGCGACGAGCTCCTAAGACCGGAGGGAGATCCAGTCGGGGGCGCTGAGTTCTCACCGGGCTGGATTGAATCCGTGCCCGCGGGGATGATTCCGCCGAGTCCTTCTTCTCCTTCTTCGAGGAAAGGTGCGAAGTGGGATCGCAAGCGGATCAATCTGCTGAAGGCACATGCCGAATTCTCCAAGCCAAAGGGCAATGTGTCACATTGATCGCGTGTACCTTCTTATTGCGAGGTCTCTCTGGGAGGGGAGAGACGAAGATTGCTGATGCCTTCAGCAATGAAGTCTAGGGTGCCGAAGCGCCGCGACTACCCCTACCTCGGAGCGATGGACGGCGATCTCGAAGAAGCCATCTAGCTTGACCGATGATCTTGACGCAGTCCCCTATCTGGCGCGCCAACTGTCGTCTGGTGACTAATCGGGGGTCACCGTGGGCAATGAATTTGTTACGGGGACACGCTCAAAAACCAAACCACATGGTAGCAGAAGACAGGGATTTATATAGGTTCAGGTACTCAGAGGTAATACCCTACACCTGAGCTCTGGGATTATGACTGTGGGATATGATGATGTAATGTAGATGATGTAATGTAATGTGATGCGATGTATTGCCTATGGCCTCCAACCCTCCCTTTATATAGTGCAGGGGATAGAGTTACATGGCGGCACGCAGTATGTGGTACCATATTCGTTTATACTAATGCGTGATATGCAAGTACTAATCTCCAAATTACATGGAGCTTGGCTATATCCTGGGGAACATCCTTGGCGTCCAAGTTATGCGTAACCCGAGTGGTCTCTATCCTGATCGGCCGACTTGGGTCATCCCCCATCTGCTCCTTCATGGGCCTTTTAGAGGATACCCGGGGCCCATGTAGTCCACAGTGATATTTTGGAAGTCCCACATGTATAAGTAAATGGTTGGGATACACTTGTACAAGTTTATCTTAATGAATAATAAAGATTATTATCTTGTACACTTAATATTTATTGAATAATGATATTGATGCAATCCTGATCTATCGGGTCCAATTTTGAGTCATGGAAAAATTGCGTAATAACTTCGTATAGCATACATTATACGAAGTTATACGAGGGGGGCGTATTGGCAATTGTTAAAGTCCAATTTGATACACCGACATATGCAAATTTTCTGGTTATTTTGGGGAAAATCAGTGTTTATACATGCATTTTATTTCAACTAATAAATTTTCACAAGTTTTGGTGAATTTTGGTACTCAGAAATAAGTGGTAAAAAATGAAGCAGAATAGGGAAACCAGGTCGGCCTGCCAGTCTTTGTGGCCAATCTAGCTGTGTTTCCAACCCAAGCGTCAACAAAACCAACCAAAGAGTGATCCCAAGAGTCCATGAATGTCAGTTTGATCAAATGGCTGCGGTTCCTTCACATTTGTATCACTTGTCACACAATGAAGCAAGTTCTACCGAATCCAACTGCCAAAACTGACTTCAAGAGATCATCTACACCATAAGGGAGCATCGTAAAAGAAATCCACGACTGAGAGAGACCGAAGGTGGGTCGGCCGACCCCCTTGGATCCCCTCTCGGATTCGCCTTCGGCTGGTGTGGAGGTGACACTTGTCCTATGGCATGGAAGCACCCTCCGGATGGCAATAAAATGACCCCCTCATCTCACTTGTAACACACACAACATACCACAACACCTCCAACTCATTGGTGACGATTCTTATGCTTATTAGAATTAATCCGCAAGCACACAGATATCGCAGTAGCTTTCACCCCGGTGTATTCCAAAGGTATCGATTTCCCACGAAGAACGAGAAGATTCTAGTTTCTAGTCATGACTTGGCCTAATGGATATGGTGAAATGATGAAAGTGGGGTAAAATATTTTGGGCTGAGAGGTTATACTAAATGTTACACTAGTCAAGGGTACAAGCACTACAAGAAAAGAGATTATCTATGACGAAAGCGTCTTGACGATGTCAACTTCTGTCATGGAAAAATTGTTTTTTGTGACGATTTTGTTTTAGTCGTCATAACAAGCATGACGTGCCGGTTTGCCCTGTTTTTTAGTGACGAAAGTTGAAATTTCGTCATTAAAAAATATATGAATCGTCATTGAAAATCATACATCATGTTTGTAGTGGTTACATGAGGTTCTGGGTTCGATATCCTTCATCTCCCACCCAACCCTAGCCGCCACCCTGCCTCCCCATGCTGACCCCCTACACGCCTCCTCCCCACCGGTGGGCGACGGCGCTCTCCAGGCTTCGGCGAGGCACGGTGGCGGTGAACAGCGGAGCAGCTGCGAGGGCAGTTCGGCGGGCAAGGGCGCAAGGCAGTACTTGGCGGCCAGCAGGCGGCCACTCCACGCGAGCAGGGCACAACGGCCGGCGGCGGCTAGGCTGTGCAGCGCACGGCGGCCATGGCCACCCGGCCAGCCGGACAGGGAAAGCCCAAGGTGTCAAGTGCCTTCTAACGCTTCCTTTTCTTTCCCCCTGTAACTAGTGAACAGCTACGATTTGTATAGAAGAAACTGAAGCTGAGATGGGATATCCATGCCATATGTAGTTTTTACCGTAGTCATTCATGTCTCATGGATGATCCATGTCCTGATTTATCAGGGAGAATTGATCTGGTGACACCGAAAGATCTCCTGGCCTCACATCTATTACTGAACTCAGACGGTTCATTTATCTAGCACTAAAACATGCCTCTGTTACCTATTTTTAGCATTCCGTGACGGTAAACGTTAGAGGGAACTGTTACAGCTGTTAGGATGTCTCACTGACACATGGGTCCCACCTTTCCATCTCTTCTTCCCCTCTTCCCCTCTCTCTCTCCATCCCGATTCCCCTCTCTTCCTCCTCTCCTTCATCTCTCTCCCTCCCCTCTCTCCCGGTTCTCCTATCTCCGGTGGCAGCAGCTTGGCGGCGTCGGCTGGCGGCGGCGGCGGCTGCTCCCAGCGGTGGCCCGCGGTGGCGGCAGGGGCGGCGGCGCTGGCGGCGCAAGGGCAGGGGCAAGGCGGCGGCCTGGGCGTGGGGTTGCGGCCTGGACACGGCGGTGCTCTCCGGCGAGGCGGCTCCCGGTGGCGGCAGAGGCGGCTCCCAGTGGCTGCGGCGGAGGTTTCCGGTGGCGGAGGTTCCCGCGGCAGCAGATCGGCGACGATGGCAGCCCGCGGCGGCAGATCGGCTTCCGGCGGCGGCAGATCGGCTTCGCCCGGCTCCCTCTCCCTTCCAGCGGCAGCAGGGACAGGGTGGCCCGCATCGCCTTGCTGAAGGTCAGCGGCTCTCCGGCCATGCGTCGCGTGGAGGAGAGAGGCGGCGGCGGCCCGGAGTTGAAGGAGATGGGCAGCGCTCTTGAGTTGAAGCAGGGGGCAAACTGTGGAAGAAGGTGGAAACGGTAGGATGGACGGAAATGCTAGAACTGAGTAAGGGAGACATCGTTCGTGCTAAAAAAGATAACGGAGTTCTTTCAGTGTTAGAAAAGAGGTCGAGTCATTTTTCGGTGTCACCAGCTCAATTCTCCCTAAGTAAATTTAGGAAAAACGCAAAGACATAGCAGCGCAACACTATCGTTGTATCTGAACCTTAAGCGAATTCAAAGAAAACGTATTGGCGAGCAAGATTAACGTTTGAAAGTGCATCTAGGGCCCTAAGAGTTCTAGATATCAATACAAGGTGGTACAAAGATCATACACATATCCTCCTAATGGTTCATCTAGTGCCTCCATTTTGTTCGTCCGAGCGTCTTACTTTGATGACACTCACTATATGCCGTGGAAACATAAATATAAATGTACGTGAGATCACATCATCCTTCTATTTAGAGAATGGTAGAAATAATCTTTACGGTAAAGGATCCCAACAAGATTACTCCCGAAGAGGAACAAGAGTAACAGAAGAATGATCAAGCCGCCAATGCCTTGCTTGGTGCATTGAGTCCAAATGAGTTCAACCAGTAGATGGGCTCGAGAGTGCAAAGGAGATTTGGGACATGCTCAAGGTTGACATGAAGGCACCTCAAGCATCCATGAGTCCAAGCTCAAGTTGATCGTGGGAATCCTAGGAAGATTTGTGATGGAAGGAGAAAGATAGTAGGGAATGTATGACCTATTGATCATCCTCGTCAATGAAGCCAAAGGACTTGGAGATAAAATATGACTGACACGTTCAAGATCACTTCCCAAGGAACCCCATCTTGGTGATCCTTTTCTGTGAGCGTGACAAGCTCACTCTCTTGATGTACTTGGACGAATACATGCTCATGAGTTGATGATGCATTAAGAGTCCATGGATGTTCAAGAGCTTATGAACTCAAGCTCGAAGAAGGCTAGCACGGAAGATGAAGCAAGCACAATCAGATACGAGAGTGACAACCCTATGAACTTTGAAGAGATGGTTCTATTTATAAGAAGATTCAACAAGCTTTTTAAGAAGTGCTTAAATAACTAGGCTGACCGTCACAAGAAGTCCAATGAGAAGTTAAAGGGAAGACAAACTACAAGGCTTTGCTATGAATGTGGAGATGTGTAAGATCTTGCAAATTTTGGTGAGTTCCAAATTTTTTAGCTTAATTAGTTGCCAAATAACCATTTGTGAACCCCTTAAAAGGTTAAAAGAAGCTCGACTATTCCTAGATTTGTATTTTGTAGCTTTTATTTTGATCCGTAAGGACAACCATACTATTAAGTGGGATGCGATGAAAAACATCTTCTAGATGTCTCAAGTGCTCATTGGATGAAGTATAGCCGAGGAGGAAAACATAAATCATATCCCAATCTCAAAACAAATGGTTTTGCACTCAGGGGTTGGAATATCCGGCCATTAATTACACGTCTAATCATCTTACCCTTCTCAGTAGTGCCCTCACCCTACAAAGTGCACCTAACTCCCTCTATCGATAGTCCAGCTCTCTCCTCACCAACAGAGCAGGTGGACGACTCGGGCACGCGTGTAGAGGTATATCAATCCGAGCCCAAAATAAGGGAAAAGAAGAAGAAAAAAGAGGAACCGAGTTTCACGAAAAAATAAAAGTCTTATTGTGGATTAGAATTTCTAGACGAAAATAGTGGCATCCTCACCACTATAAAAGTAGATCCAAGGGGAGTCAAAATAAAATAGGCAAGGAGCAAAAGTAGATGACTTGGAAATGATGACGGCTTTAACTTGTCAGATTCATGACCATGTTCGTTGATTTCCAAGTCAACCAATAAACTTTTTTTGTAACAGCTGAAAGAGTTGTCCTTCGTAATACGACCCATGTATTTCTTCTTTTTATTTCTGACATCATAACCAATTGTTTTCTTATGACCAACTGTAATGGATGTGTTGAATAGCATATTACCAAGTTTAGGCTCATTGATGACCTCCTCCACTCCTTCTGTATTCTATTCCCCTTAATGCTTAAGACTTTATTCCCCATTAATTACACGTCTAATCATCTTACCCTTCTCAGTAGTGCCCTCACCCTACAAAGTGCACCTAACTCCCTCTATCGATAGTCCAGCTCTCTCCTCATGAGCACCCGAATATCTTACCAACAGAGCAGGTGGACGACTCGGGCACGCGTGTAGAGGTATATCAATCCGAGCCCAAAATAAGGGAAAAGAAGAAGAAAAAAGAGGAACCGAGTTTCACGAAAAAATAAAAGTCTTATTGTGGATTAGAATTTCTAGACGAAAATAGTGGCATCCTCACCACTATAAAAGTAGATCCAAGGGGAGTCAAAATAAAATAGGCAAGGAGCAAAAGTAGATGACTTGGAAATGATGACGGCTTTAACTTGTCAGATTCATGACCATGTTCGTTGATTTCCAAGTCAACCAATAAACTTTTTTTGTAACAGCTGAAAGAGTTGTCCTTCGTAATACGACCCATGTATTTCTTCTTTTTATTTCTGACACCATAATCAATTGTTTTCTTATGACCAACTGTAATGGATGTGTTGAATAGCATATTACCAAGTTTAGGCTCATTGATGACCTCCTCCACTCCTTCTGTATTCTATTCCCCTTAATGCTTAAGACTTTATTCCCCATTAATTACACGTCTAATCATCTTACCCTTCTCAGTAGTGCCCTCACCCTACAAAGTGCACCTAACTCCCTCTATCGATAGTCCAGCTCTCTCCTCATGAGCACCCGGATATCTTACCAACAGAGCAGGTGGACGACTCGGGCACGCGTGTAGAGGTATATCAATCCGAGCCCAAAATAAGGGAAAAGAAGAAGAAAAAAGAGGAACCGAGTTTCACGAAAAAATAAAAGTCTTATTGTGGATTAGAATTTCTAGACGAAAATAGTGGCATCCTCACCACTATAAAAGTAGGTCCAAGGGGAGTCAAAATAAAATAGGCAAGGAGCAAAAGTAGAAGAGAGTATTTGAAGAGTCCAAAAGAATTCAGATCTGTAGCCCAGTTCAGCCAGGTTTGATCATGGGTCCTAGAAAAGGCATGAGATGCAGGTTCTCAAGGATCATGAAAGATGTTGATGGTTTGACCGGGAAGGTCAGACATGTTAGCTGAACAGTAAAGTCAGCATCGATCTATTCCAAGAGATGAAGTATCAAGTAGTCATGTCAGGAATCTATTTGAGGAAGTGAATAAATAAGACGATGAGACCGAGGATTTGTGCCAGGGGCAAATAGATCGGGCGGTGAAACCGACGGAGAGCAGGTTGAACCGTGGTCGGTAGTATTGAGCTGACATAAGAAAGGAACATACAAGTGCTAAGAAGGAAATGAGTACATGTGACTCAAAAAGGCGACTATGTTTGTACATGCTGCTGGGAAGTTGTGAATTCCAGAACGTTACCCTTGACGCACAGATGCAACAGAAACAGAGACTCATGCGTCGTGGTCGGGGTCGATCTCCGCATGGTCGTCGAGGTCGCCGAGATCACCGGAGATCCAACCGAACAGTGCGTCCACTACCAGTATCCACACGTACCGAGCAAGAACGCCGCATGGGGTGTGCTCGCACCTCGCCGCACAACTCTGGTTTCTGAGGAGTGGGAGGGGCGTGCAGTGGCTAGGCATGGTGAGGGCTCAACACTTGTCGCATGCTACTCCTGCCCTCGCCTTATATAGACGCGCTCCTGAGTATATGTTTGGAGTTTTGTGAGATTTAAGCTCCTTGCTTGTGCAAAGGCACCACTATTGTCACAATAGAGGTTCATTGGATAGGACACATTAGGAACTATAGCCAATTCAGAAATAAATTTTCTGATCCAAACAGCCTTATTTGAAGCTTTTGAAGCAGTAATATATTCAGCCTCCATCATGGAATCAACTATTGTTTCTTGCTTGGAACTCTTCGAACTCACTGCACCACCATTGAGACAGAACACAAAATCAGATTGCGATCACGAATCATCTCTGTCGGTATGGAAGCTAGCATCGGAGTAACCCCTTACAGCGAACTCTTCCTCAACTCCATAAACCAAGAACATCTCCTTAGTGCTTTGCAAGTATTTAAGAATGTTCTATACTGCCATCTAGTGAGTCTCACGGGGGCACGATTGGTATCCGCTCGTAACACTTAGAGCATAGGATACATCTTGGCGTGTACATAGCATGACATACATGGTCGATCCATTAGCTGAAGCGTATGGAATCCTACTCATTGTCTCTTGTTCATCAGGAATTGAAGGACGTCTTGCTAAGACTACTGCCATGTTACATTTGAAGAAAACCCTTCTTGCAATTCTCCACTTCGCCCTGTTTCAAAACCATGTTACTGTATGTACTTTGGCTTAATCCAATTAGCCTCCTCGATCGATCTCTATAGATCTTAATGCCCAAAATATAAACTAGTTCTCCTAAATCTTCATTGAGAAACATTTCCCCAAATAAGATCGAACAACTTCTAACATTGGAATATCATTTCCAATGAATAATATGTCATCCACATGTAAGACCAAAACTATAAGTGCGCTCCCACCAACCTTCTTGTAAATACAAGGCTCCTCATCATTCTTAATGAAGCCAAACTCTTTGGCCACTTAATCAAAACAAAGATTACAACACCGAGATGTTTGCTTCAGTCCATAAATGGACTTCTAAAGATTGCATACCTTGGTAGCATTACGAGGATCAATAAAACCCTCGGGCTATATCATATACATGTCCTCGATATGATTTCCATTCAGGAAAGCTGTTTTGACATCCATTTGCCAAATTTCATAGTCATGAAAAAAGTAGCAATTGCTAGTATGATCCGGATAGACTTAAACATGGCAACATGAGAATAAGTTTCATTATAGTTAACACCATGAATCTGCCTAAACCCTTTAGCCACCAGTTGTGCCTAATAGATGTGAACATTTCCATCTATGTCTATCTTCTCCCTGAAGACCCATTTGCACTCGTGATGTGACCATGTCCATCACAGGTGTGACCAACACTACGTCAATGTGGTGGTCATCAAGATTTTCGTCGACTACTTTATCAGCATGCACGTCGACGAGTCTTCAATCGACGACTTCATCTTCCACCCATTCATCTACGACGAGCTGGCAACACTTCAGGGCATCCTCTACATCATGTAAATCAACTATGGTGTCATCATCAACTATATGGCATCATCGACCCGCGCCATGGCCAGGTCGCGTGCACAGCCGGCAAGCTCATCATGCTGATATTGCGTTGTCGCCGCCAGCAGATCGGCCTCCACCGTGGCCACCTCCCCAAGCTCAAGATGTATTCAAGGAAGGTGCATCTCTGCCACTTCAATGACCTCAGGCCCAAACACCCATGTTGCTCAAGGCCCAACCAAAGATCAAACCCAATTTGTCGTCCACGAGCCTAGTTCAGCCAACAGGAGCAGTCCAACTTGAAAAGATCATAACTCGGTCATACGAAATCTTTTTTGGATGTTCATGGTATGCACGGACAAGCCCACGACGAGAGCTTTCTAATGGATCCAGTTTGAGGCCCAAATTCTATCAGAATCAACAGGAATCGTGAAATCAAGAAGACGTCAAAATCTGCCGGGTGCTGCGCCACCTCCACTTTGGGCCCATGGCCCATGTACCTCCTAGGGCTGCGCCCCAAACTCTAGCCGTCACTAGTTTAGACTTGGGTTTTGCTTAGATTGTTCTGTCGTTGCAGCTTCACCGTTTACCGGTTTGCGGAACCCCAACTTGTGTGCTTAATCGGTAATCTGTAACTTGAGATTGCATCTACCGCGTTCTTGCTTGTGTTCTCGATTCGCTTGCAGGAATTAACCTTCGTGGTGAGGTCAACCATCTCTTGGCGTGGTTGATAACGAACAGAGAAAGTGGTGTAGCGATTGTAGGCCTAGATCTAATCTGATTGGAAGCCAGATCGTCAACGTCGAGTTCTCCACCAATCGTGTTTATCCTACCTATCGGAAGATTGGGACCCCGTCCCCTATCAACTCGATAGCTTTTACACCATCAGGCAGATCAATCAAATTCTATACTTGATTATCACTCATGGACTTTATCTCAGATCTCATGGCGTGCCATTTCTCAGAGTTTGTTCCCACCATCGCTTCGCCATAGTCCTTGGGCTCTTCATTTTCCAAAAACAACACATCACGTTGCTCCGTCGTGAGAAACATAAATCTCTCAGGAGCGCGTCTTTCCCACCTAGACCTACGTGGGGCTAACACTCATCAACATGTTTAGCAACATCTAGCTCGTCCTGCTGAGGACTAGCTGAAGCTAAAACATTTTTAGGTGTTTTTTTTAACCCTTTTGAGTTGCACCTTGCTCCCACTAGCTCTTCTAGAAAACTCCTCCAAAAAGGCACCAGTCCAAATGACAAGCACTTTGCGTTTTACCTGGTTAAAAAAATAATGCACCTTAGTTTCCTTTGGGTACCCTACAAAGAAGCATTTATCCGATTTGGTGTCGAGCTTATCAAATGTCATTCATTTTACATAAGCCTCACAACCCCAAATCTTTAGAATAGACAAGATGGGATGCTTCCCCGTCCATATCTCATATGGCGTCATCTCTACGGATTTAGATGGAACCCACATGAACGCAACAGTTTCTATAGCGTGCCCCCAAAAAGACAATGGAAGATTAAGTTATCATAGACCATATAATGTCCAACAAAGTCCGGTTCCTCCATTTGGATACCCCATTCCATTGAGGCATTTCGAGAGGAGTTAGCTGCAGAACAATTCCATAACTCTTTAGATGATCACTAAACTCTTACCTCAAATATTCGCCTCTATAATCAGATGATAGAAATTTAATTTTCTTGCCAATATGATTTTTTACTTCATTATGAAACTCTTTGAACTTTTCAAAAGATTCAAACTTGTGTCTCATTAGATCGATATAACCATATCTACTCAAGTCATCGGTAAAAGTAATGAAATGCAGATAATCGCCTCTGGCTGTAGAGCTCATCGGTCCACATACATCGGTATGCACGAGATCCAACAACTCACTCATCCTCTCAATCCAGTGAAAGGCGCCTTCGTCATCTTGCCAAGTAAACAGGATTCGGATGGTTCATAAGATTCAAAATCGAATGAATCAAGAAGACCATCTCTATGGAGCTTCTCCATGCGTCTCTTATTTATATGCCCCAAGCAATAAAGTCATAAGTAACCGAAATCTAAATCATCGTTTGTTTTGAGTTTCTTAGTACTAATGTTGTTAACAGAGGCATATTCAAGATATAGCACATACAACCCATTCAATAATGAACAGTTACCATAAAGCAAGCCGTTGAAATAAATAGGAAAATATTTGTTCTATATTACAAAATCATAACCCTCTTCCTCCGAACATGAAGAAGAGATAATGTTCTTACTGAAGACATCAATGTAATAACATTTATTTCATTTCATGACTAAACCAGAAGGTAACGATAAGAAATAAATGCCGACAGCCCTCGCAGCAACCTTTGCTCCATTTGCCAACATGAATCTCCAACTCGCCTGGCTTGCAATCTCTGGTCCTCCTTAGCCCTTGCAACGATTTGCAAGTATGAATAATCAAATACCCATGATTCACATGGACAAGTTGCAAGATTAACTTATATAACATTGATACCTTGAGAAGCTAGAATATTT
This sequence comes from Raddia distichophylla, assembly GCA_005191435.1. Classification (NCBI taxonomy): domain Eukaryota; kingdom Viridiplantae; phylum Streptophyta; class Magnoliopsida; order Poales; family Poaceae; genus Raddia; species Raddia distichophylla. The sequence goes on along the minus strand of SPJY01037268.1, from coordinate 2,641,004 downwards.
CCATTCTTCTTATTATCCAAGAGTTCCTCTTCCAATGCCCTTTGCCCTTGCAGTAGTGACACTTGTCAGATGTGCCAAGTTTAGGTTTTCATTATTGGATCTTATTTTCACCATCACCCTTACCCTTGTGCTTTCTTTTCTTATCCTTCAGGATCATCATCACATGATTTGTGCCCTTTTTAATGCTCTCTTCCATTGTCTTAAGCATCCCATGCAGCTCGGCCAGGGACTTCTCTAGGCTGTTCATATGAAAGTTCAAGATCACTACAAGAATCCAGATTATTTTCATCAGCCAAAAATATTTACATCAGCGTACACAGAGCGGATGTAAATGCGAGCCTATTTACATCAGCTTCTTTAGGCTGATGTAAATAAGGCTATTTACGTCAGCCAGGCTGATGTAAATATATAGCTGATGTAAATAAGTCTATTTACATCAGCCAGGCTGATGTAAATACAACAAGTAGGCCTACGGTAGGTTTTAAAAATTTTCTCGTACTATTTTACTATTGACATCAGCCCGGCTGATGTAAATAGGCTGATGTAAATATATTTGTATTACTTACTCCCAGCACCTTATCCATTCCAAAAAAAGCACCACAGCCTTAGGAAAAAAGCACCACAGCCTTAGGGTTCCGACCCCGCGCCGCCACTCAGCCGCCGCCGCCGTCCTGCGCCTCACTGCGCCGCGCGCCGCGCCGCCCGGCCCGGCCCCGCCCCGCCCCGCGCCTCCCTGCGCCGCACCGCCCTGCTCCTCCCTGCGCCGCACGCCGCCCCGCCTCGCCCAGTGCCTCCCCGCCTCACCCTGCCCGCCCAGCGCCGCCCCGCCTCGCGCCACCCCTCGCCCCGCCCAGAGCCACCTCGCCCAGCGCCGCCCCCTGCGCCTTCGCCGCCCAGGATCCTCCACCTCAACCCGCTGCTGCGAGGCGACTGGAGCCAGCGACCCGTGCTGGAGATGAACACCTGGTTCCGCATGCAGTGGGGCAAGGCGCAGCGCTGCGATGGCACCCCCTCCAAGGACGACGACCATGTTGCGTACCCGTTCTTGCTTGACTGGTAATGGAAAAGGTTAAGTTGCCTTCCCTTGCATTTACTTGCGATCCTACTTGCTTAATTGTAGCGGTTGTTTTTGTTGGTTTGCCTCGAACGTGAGAACTATACAAGAATTGCGCACTGCTTCAGAAATTATAAGTTAGTAGGAATCCTTTAGGATTGACATACCATGGTCATGCATCCTTTTACAATTAAGTTCATGTTAATCAGATTACTAGTTAGTTTTGACTGGTTAATTGATATTTGTTCTCGTATAGTTATGCTTGTTACAATGGTGTCTGTTATGGTGTTAGGTGAACACACATTGTAAGTTAACAGGGGGGACTTTGCCTGCAAGACTAGCAATTGTTGTTAAATTGATACTATGTGTGTCCCAGAATTGCTAAATTGTCATTTTACCTTTTATTGACCGGTATGAGCTGGTGGTTGTGAAAGTAGTTGCGATATGTCACTATGGGGTAAGTCATGCTACAGTTTTTACATGTTGATTATCTTGGTAGTGTTTCTGTCAGCACCCATATGAGGTACCAATTTACCATTACCACACTGAACTACGGATCATGCATGGATGCTTGTCTGAATGTCGTACTTCCGAAATATTAAATCATTTGACTACTCATTGTTGTGAATCTCAAGTTTAGATCACTAAATCACTAAATTGCTATCTTGTTCTTGTTCTTCGTAGTGTGAAGTAAATTAAAGCCTGGCACTTGATTTGTAATAATTGAGCGATTGAATTCCATGATTAATAGCCGCATGATACAGATTGTTTCATTTATACTCATACATTGAAAAGATCGAATGCTGAAAATGATCTGGTTTTACAGAATCCATGTATGAAGTTTTCGTAGATTTGTCAAATTCACATGACTTTATTAGCTTTGTCATGAGTATACGACCTAGCCATACTTGCTAATATTTCAGATTTAATCAGATCAAATAAATAAGTGTGTATGTTGTTCTTTTTTAGTTATTACAACCTTTTTGTTTCTGCTGGCAAACTTTATATTTGTTCCTTTTCAAGTAGTTCAAACTCTATACACTGCAGGGAGATGTATGTGTGTGTCAATGTCATAGTTGCTTATCTAGCCTTATGTGATCTTCCAGCGATGCTTAGCTCATTTTTACTTGAAAATACAACCAAGGACTATAATCGTTCATCATAATGTTATTGAGGTAATAGCACCTTCATGATTTATGATCTTTTGTTCAAAACTGTAAAGATGATATTGAAATTATTTCGGCTTTTGGAGACCATTTTTCTCAGAAAGAAAGCAGTTGTCCGATGAACAAAATAGGAACCTTGATGATGAAAGTGAAAATATTCGTCGTGCCATAGTTTTTTTTGTAGCAATTGATGAATCGGGTGTACAGAATCTTATTAATATTACTCATGTAAAACTGTAAGTTAACAACCAATTTATAGCCATTATAAGTTAGAAATTCCTTATATGTTAGGTTTTATGACTCCATGAATTTGGATTTGCTTCCACTGCTATTACTGCTCAGTGGAGTCTTCTACTAAAAGAAGGCCAATTTTGGAAGAATTCCCTTGATTTAGTGTGTGCCCTTGGGGTTTGCCTTTGTTACTGTTGCATGATACTGTTGCACAGATCATTCTGGTGCTATGCACAAGATAGCTAATTTCAGAGATACTTGATCATGTCGAATTTTCTTTTGCAGGAAAAAACTGAGCCAAAGCATGACACACAGAGTTGGGCCCAAGCATCAGCATTGTTGATCAGGAGAGTAGGGATGTGCCTGAAGCTGATGGTCAGGCCAAACTACATCAGAAACTGCGCTCTGTTCAGCTTGAAATTGACGTTGCGTCTTCCACCATTAGCGCAACTAAAAACACGGTTGGAAGTAAAAGTAAACGTACAATGAAGTGATCTCACTAATTGAAACAATTAGGAAAGGATACAAGAGCTATTACCCGAATTCCCGAAGACACTTCCGGAACTCCGAGCTTCAGCCCGACTTGACTCTAACTCCCAACTACTACTAACTAAGAGCTACTCTAATAAGTGGAATGAAGATGATGAATGTGTTGTGTTCTCCAAAAGTGAGGTGTAGGAGTCCTTTTATAGTGTTTCGGAGCCAATGAGAGAGTGCCACGGCATGGGACACTTGTCATCTTGCCACCCTCCAAAGGGGAATCCGAGGGGCCTCAAGAGGGGGTTGGCCGGCCTAGGTGGGTCGGCCGACCCACCTTCTTCACCTCCCGGCCGTGGATTTCTTTTAGGATGCTTCATTGATAGTGGAGACTAACCCCTTAAGCCGGTGGATCAAGATGACATGCGCAAGAAAGGAATCCAATGGAATCCTATGCTCATTTGTGTAGCAACCGTGTCCATTCGATCAAACTGATTGCAATGGGCGGTGTAGATGTCTTCCCTCTGAAAACTCACCAAAACTTGTGGAACTTTATTAGACTAAATAAAATGTTAGTATAAACCTTGATTTTCCCTCCGAAATGCCGAAATGTTAGTATAGATGAGAAGTTCTTCCTCAGTTGGCATCGTCCTTGCTTCTGAAGGTGATGCCGGTAGTGGTCATCCCTTCGTCGGTACTCCTCAAGATGCCACTTCTTCAAATTGAAGCCTTTTGTTCCATTTGTGATATTGTGAGTTGTATACCGTACGTGGCTTATGTATGAAGTTGTTGCACTCTTTTGTTAAATTGTCGTCTTGTTTTACTACTATATGGATTTAAGGATTTGTGAATTTTATATGTGAGGATATATGGATGTTTATATGTGAATTGGTTGTATGATCGATGTCATGTGCGGATGGATGTGAATCATACATGTTATGAAATGTGAATTGTGGATATTATATGCTGTGAATTGATTTTATGAAATGTATTTGAAATTACAATAAATCAGTAAAAATGCTGCTGAATTTTCAAACTATTTACATCAGCTAAGGCTGATGCAAATAAGTGCGACAATAACATATGCTGACGTAGCACTTATTTACATCAGCCTCTGACTGTTGTAAATAAGTGTCACGTCAGCATCCCAGCTGCCGGTAGGGGCCAACAAAAAATATTTACATCAGTTCTCAAGCTGATGTAAATAGAAGCTATTTACATCAGGGCTGATGTAAATAGAAGCTATTTACATCAGGGCTGATGTAAATAGTTGTATTTACACCAACGTCATTACATCAGCCTATTTACATCAGCAGGCTGAAGTAAATAGCTATTTACATCAGTTTTTGCCCTATTTACATCAGTACCTGGCTGATGAAAACAATCTAGATTCTTGTAGTGGATGAAAAGCTGAAAGCTCAGGGACTGCGACCGGAGAATCACATCAGTGGTCAAATCTTGGTTTAACTCAAACCAAGCTTCTCTAGGCCCTCAATGTAACCAATCATCTTGATCGCATTACTGACGGGATGACAAACAGAGATTATCGGCTATCTTAAAGATCCTCAAGAAAAAACCGATAGTAAGCTTAGGAGGAAAGCTCAAAGGTATGTAATGATCAATGATAAGTTATATTATTGGAGTTGATGGGTTATTACTTAAATGCCTGAATGAGGAAGACGCTAATGTTGCAATCGGAGAAGTTCATGAAGGACTTTGTGGAACACACCAATCAGCATATAAGATGAGATGGATGTTGAAACGTATAGGGTTTTTTGGCCGACAATGGTTGAAGATTGTTTCAAATATTATAAAGGCTGCAAAGATTGTCATAAATTTGGAAACGTCCAGCATGCACCTGCATCTATTTTTGCATCCGATTTCGAAGCCGTGGCCATTTCGAGGATGGGGAATTTATATGATCGGAGAAATATTTCCTTCGTCGTCCAAGGGGCATCGGTATATCTTAGTGGCTACATATTATTTTACTAAATGGGTTGAAGTTGTACCATTGAAGAGAGTGACAGCCACCGAAGCAATCGAGTTTATCAAAGAACATATAATTTACCGATTTGGGATTCCGCAAACAATCACCACGGATCAAGGATCGGTATTTATGTCAGAGGCGTTTCAAGAATATGCTCGAAGCTTAGGAATCACGACGATCAACTCTTCACCGTATTATGCTCAAGCCAACGGCCAAGCGGAATCCTGTAATAAAAGTGCTATAAAGCTGATTAAGATAAAGATCGATGAAAGGCCGCGGGGTTGGCATAATACTTTGGCGGATGCACTATGGGCATATCGGATTGCTAAGCATGGGGCTAAATGTCACCTTTTGAGTTAGTTTATGGTCAGGAGGCTGTTTTACCAGTTGAAGCTATCGTCAAATCTACGAGGATTGAAGAACAAAATAATGTAAAAGCCGACGATTATAAAAATCTGATGGTAGATAAGCTTGATGATATGGTGGCAATTCGATTAAAGGCTTTAGAACATATTGAACGCGACAAGCAAAGAGTTGCCAGACACTATAATAAGAAGGTTGTGCCAAAAACTTTTGAAGTGGAAGATCTTGTGTGTAAAACATTTTTACCGATTGGTTCAAGAGATCCTAAGTACGGGAAGTGGTCTCCAAATTGGGAGGGACCGTTTAAAATCAATCGGTTTATTCCTGGAAACACATATATTTTGGAGACACTTGAAGGGCAAGTTTTCGGGAAAGCGATTAATGCTAAATATTTAAAGAAGTATTATCCAAGTGTTTGCATTGGAGATTGAAGAAAGATGTTTATAAAAGCCGATTCTGAATGGATCGCCTATAGTTTAAATGGTCGACAAACACTTGGACCGAATCGATGTTGGTATTTCACTCAACACGTTGTTGTTGAGTAAAAGCTGATTCTGATGAATCGCCTATAGATGGAAACGTCGATAAAAGCAAAAGAATTTACGTAAAGGAAATGGAAGTTATTACAAAGGCGCAAAGGCCTTGAATGTTTGGTGCCTAAGAGATGGGCGATCTAGTGTTTATCGGCAAATTTGCCGATCCATACTTTAAATATTGTTTTAAATATTTGCTCACATGCAATCGCAAAATTGGAAGATAGCTGTGGCGGCATCAGCGATCGTGTCACAAATCTGATTGACGGTGGCGGTATCTTCTTCGGTTGACCCGGGCATGATCGGAATCTTTTTCTTCGCTTCTAGCACTGCCAAGCCGCAAGCTTTTACTATCCCGTGTTGCTCTTTGAAAGCTGATTTGGACTCTTCAAAGCTGGTGCTGGCGGTCGCTTCGGCTTTCTTCGCCTTCTCCTGTTCTTGTTCCAAGGATTTGGCTCTTGAAATTGCCTTGGAGGCAGTGATTTTTGCCGATTCAACCTCCTGTTTCAGCTCGAGGAGTCTGTCATTTTGGGCGTTGGCATCCTGGACAAGGGCTTTGAGCTCTACTTCAGCATCTTTAAGAGCCTCCCTCTGGTGATGCCGATCCAGAGCAGCATCGAAATCGGTATTCTTCTAGCCAAGAGGAAGCAGCTTTTGGATGGCCGATACCACTTGTTCTGGGAGGACCTCTTGGATGGAGTTTACAATATTCCGTACGGCAGAGGGATTGGTCAATAATTTCGATTCCTTCCCGATCAGCTCCCACATTTGTTTCAGTTTTTGGAGGGTATCAGGAAGAAAACGATTGGCCTTGGCTGGCTGTGTAGCAGATGGCTCGGCAGCGGCGACAGGAGGAGATGGAGTCTTGATCGGAGAAGAAAGAATCTATACATCGTCATCGTCTATCCAGTCCATGCTTGAGGGATCGAAGTTCGGCTCATCGGTTTTTTCCCCATCATAAGTAATCACCTGCGTTGATTCTATTGTTACCCGAACTGGGCTGCGGGGTTTAAACATATACTAAAGAAAAGAAATTTTTAAGCTTACAAAGGATCGGAATTTAATAATTTCGTAAACTGAGTTAAGAAATTTCTGATTACATCTTGGGGTTAAAGGCTGGTGGCGTTTGTGATGCCGGCGGCGGAGCAGGTGTGCTGTCTCTTTGCTTTTGGACAGGAGGAGTGTCCTGAAACTAGAATTCTGATAAGAAGGAAACCGAAGGAGAGTTGTGAAAAACTTGAGGAAAAAATCAAGTGCTTACTGTGCCGCATATTGATTCGGTGCTATCAGATGTACACACCTTTTGTGCCTTAGGTCTCTTGGTTGCCAGTTTCTTTTTCTGTCTAGCGTCTCCATCGGATCTCCCTATTGATTGAAGAATGGGCAAGCAATCGGATTTTAGAAGAGATGTTCATTGTAAGCCGATCATACCTCTCTTTTTGGGTTGCTGCTAGGAAGAGCCTTGGGTAAAGGCCAATGTAGACTTGGCAGTAGAGTGAAGGCGTCCAACTTCCTCCCCAACCAGCTTAGATCTCGGACGCTTGTCTCCGCTCTGTAAAGGAAGATAATACAAGATTAGTTATTGAAAAAGAAATGATATGAGTTAGTTATCGCACGCAAGTTAGTGACCTCGTTCTCAGAAGACGATGAGATTCTGTTCTTTCGTCATCTAAATCCGATGAAGAAGGGCTTGACTCAGAAAGTTTTTCCTCTTCATCGTTTCCAATGCTATCACCTTCATCATCGGAATTTTCAGAATCGGTATTTTCTTTACTACTTTCTTCTGATTCTGATGAAGATTCTTCAATGCCGGCAATCTTTGGCCAGTTGGGCTTGCACATTTCTTTCTTGCCGGTAAATTTTCGATCAAGGCGGTAGCTCCACCTTCTGTGGCATAGATATTCTTGGCGATAGAATTCCACTAAGTTTTGAACTCTGGAGAAGTTGCAGCCCACATTACGAGCTCCATCGGCATTTCAAACTCGATGTGTGCAGCGGCTAAAATTCCATATGCCGATTGAGAGTTCAGATCTTCTCTAACATTTAAGTGGCGGTAAATGAATAAATCAGGAACAATGGCTAAAATGCCATATTGCAGGATGGTAAAACTCATAAGAAGGTTTTCTGATTTGAGTCCTTGTGTTGAGGATAGCGAAGAAGATACCCATAGAGATGAATTCCTTAAATACCGATGAGGTCTCGCCACTTATGCTAGCAGAGAAGTGAAAAAAAGAAGGAACTGGGTATCTGCCCAGATCAGTGTACGGGTTGAACTGCTTTGGGCTATATACCGATTCAGACATTGTGAAGAATGTAGCCAGGAAGTGGGAGAAATCCTCTTGATTCAAGTGCCTTTTGTTGCAATTAACAGAGGTCATTTCTCCATATGATCTACATGGTCGTTGACTGCAATCGACTTTTTCCTCTTCATTTGGAAACTCTATATCGAAGTCGAGTTCTCCTATAGAGTTATACATATGCAGTTTCAAGAACAGACAGATGAACCAAAAGGGACCACCCAAATTTCCAACTGAATAATCAGATTTTTTGGAACAGAGACTTTCCCTGATCTCATGCATCATCCGATGTGGCTCCTAGCAGGTATTTTCCGATTGCTAGTTTTTGTCCTGTTACCAAAGCTTCGGCTACTCCTTGATACATTTTGCTGGGACTGACAGACTGGCCGCAGAAGAAGAATCTATCTAGCCACATATTCAGAACAGCGATGTGCTCCTCGTCCTCGACGTCGCTTGTTTTCTGATGGGTACTGATGTAACGCTGCCAGCTGAAGTTCTTTTCAAGAACTAGCTTGAGAGTAGCGGGGGGGGGGGGTCAAAAGCCGATAGCATCTCTCCACCGGGGCTAAGACCGGTTAACATGGCCACATCCAAGAGTGTGGGGCCTATGGGTCCTGTTGGGAAGAGGAAGGCGCTGGCCGTGTCACACCAGTAATATGCCGATGCTGCGATAAAGGGTTCATCCGCTGGAGGGGGATGCAAAGAAAGGAGGATGGCATCGGCAATCCGTAATTCGTTCCACTGATCTTTTTTCTGACTATAGACCCGAAAGAGCCAGTCCTTATATCCCTTGATCGGGGTAGGCCAGGAGCGAAATGCCAATTTCCAACTGTTTATGTTTAGTTCATCGGCAAATAGCGGAAGCCTCGCTACTGAATGATCTATAAAGGCTGATGGATCGTTTTCTCCTATCAGACCCAAGGAATATAAAGCCTCAGAGTCAGAACAACGGAATAATACCTGAGACATGTTTGCCGATTGAAACTTGCGAAGAGTGGGCTGTGCGCTGGGAATCCTCAGAGCTCCAGAAATCCGATACAGGAGGTTTGTGCGCAGAAGGGAGTGTGAAAGTGACGGGGAATGACTGCCTATTTATAGCTGCGGTAAAACTAGGGTTTTTACTGGGGTTTGCGGTGTTACTGTTACGGCCCATGTTGCGTAATGGGCTGCCACGTGTTCTCATAATGGGCCCGAAGTGAGAAGCGCAGGGGCAAAACTGTGAAATATTCCAAGATAGTTGGATGGAAAATCCGATTTTTAGTGAAAGTTCGGCTAATGAGAAGATCCCATTACCAAACTTAGGGGCATATGTTGACACCCAAATTTGGCAGGAAAATCGAATATCGTGAACAAGCTAATGTCATCGGAATTGTTGGGCCGTATCAGAATATTGGCTTCATTATCGAAAGAAAGAAGTGCATAGGAAATAATTCTGATAATATGAGGACTCCGGAAGAATTACGAAGATTCAATCGGAAGGCGTCTTTGACGGTTATGCTGCGATAAATTAGGTTGTGTCAGTATCGGTTTTGCAACTTTAGTATAAATAGCGTCCCAAGTCTCGTGTAAAAGATATACGACATACACAAAACACAATTACTCTTTTCGAATCCGATCGGCTTCGTCGAAAGGCATCAACTTGCAGGTAGAGCTATCTCGATGAGATAATCGATTCTCTTCCTGTAACCTGTATGCATGGCTGCATCGCTTCGATCTCATGTATACAAAGCTTGTTAGACTGTCTCGGTTTTATCGATCTTTAACATGTCCTCGCATGTTACACTGTCTCGTTCAATCGATCTGTAATATGTATTTACCTTGCAATGCCGATTATCAATTATCTTATATGCTTTTCCTGAATCCGATATATGCAACTGCCTCGTTTGATCGATCTTGCATATACTTATTTTAGGGCTTCGCATCTTTAGATTATTTGCCGATTAGCATTGTATTTACCCGTATTGGCTGTGTTATCCTTTAATCGATTTATAAGTTTATACCTGGATTTAGATATGAATACTGTCTTGGCTTGACCAATCTATTTAATCTGTTCCCTGGTTTAATCTAATAAATTGATTTAAAGATTTACGGCTAGTTTTATCTACAAAATATCAAAAAGAGATGACAGAAATTCTTGTTTATATGTTCATTCATGTTTATTGCTCTATCGGACATTAAGCCGATAGAATTATAATCGGATTCCTTAAAGCCGATTCTTGAAAACCTGATCTGGCTGTTTCTCGAAGCTGATTAGGTCTATATTACTAACAATTTATTCCTTGTCAATTCATAGGTCAGTTTATTCCTTGACGCTTCCGTGGTGTGTTTGCGAAATATCAATTTTCGCGTCAACATTCATCAAAGTCAAACCTTGAGGCTGCAAAGGTTCCATCGTCAACACTTCATCAAGCATCACCGCCCATTGTTCCTCCTACCCTTTCGACACGAGCTACAAGTGTAAGCAAGAATTCCGCGGTGCAAGGTCTCGCCAAAAGTGCTTTTTCTGTCGCATCCACAGGCCATTCTTGCGACATTCAATATTTTCGTTGCAAGAGATTTGGACATACAAAGTGTGATTGTCCTAGTCAACATGCTCTCATTATTCGTGAGGATGGTGAGTATTCTTCTGCTAGTGAACATGAGGATGATCTTGCTTTAGTTGCCGGTAACTCCGCAGGTATCGAAGTTGCCGAAGAAGAGGTGTTTGATACTTCGACAGAGGAAGCTTATCCAACACTTGTCGTGACCCGTGTATTGACTGCACAACCAGAACGGTCACAAGAAAGTCAATGGCATAATCTATTCTAAACTAAGATGGTCGTCAACGAATATGCGGTGCCCGTCATCAACGTCGGAGGAAGTTGCAACAACTTTGTGAGCATTGACATGGTCGAGAAGTTTGGCTTAACCACACACCGCATCCACATCCATATTACATTGAATGGTTCCATTCTTGCAGTAAGCTCAAGGTAACTAAGACTGTTCGAATTCACATCTCCCTTGGTACTTATCGTGATTACATAGATTGTGATGTTGCACCATGGATGTTTGTTCTATTTTGCTGGGTAGACCTTGGATTTATGATGTAGATGTCGTTCATCATGGTAGGTCTAATGAATATAAATTTATGTTTAAAGGAAAGAAATATGTGCTACAACCTATGAGACCGGCTGAGTTAGCAAAGGCAAGTCGTAAATCACAAAATAAAAGTGGTGTCAATGATAAACCAAGTGTAACAAAACAAAAAGGAAATTGTTGAGACGAATTAAGGAATTAAATTGAAAGGTCATGTTCTTTTAGCTAAAAAAATGTGACAATGATGAGTTAGCTAAAGAATCATGCAATGATTTGAAAATTTTGTCTATCGCTTTCCCTGTTGTTCCTAACTTTTTGTAGGAGAAAATGCTTGAGTCGAGGACGACTCAAATTCAAGAAAGGGGGATGATGAGGACATCATTCAAGAAGCCCCCGACCACCGGCCCAAGACGAGAGGGCGTCGAACTCGCTACCGAGTCCGGTTCGGACTTCCAGGACCAGTACACCTTCAAACGGACGCCCAGATCACATACGACGTCCAAATGAGGAAAATAAGGACTCCACGGAAAGCTTACGAGATAAGCTTTCTAACGGATCCAATGATGCCTTCAAATTCAGTCCAAGTTAATGGGAATAGTGAAAACAAGATGATGGACAGAACTTTCCGGCGTTGCGTCGCCGTATTTTTGGGCCCAAAGTCCGTGTACCCCTAGAGTTAGGGTTGAGCACATGTGGGCACCTATTTGGGTGCTCGTCCTCTGGCCGCCGCCCGATATAAGTCACACGCCATGCTTCGTCTTAGTTGGGTTTTGTTTAGTTGATTTCGTCACTGTCATGTGAGATTTCGCCTTGTTCTTCTCGTGTCGGCTAGATCAACAGGACCAAGTTTCTGAACCCCATTATCCTTAATATATATTCACAATTGAGATTGCTTATCTTGTGTTCTTTCTCGTTCTTTGGTTGCTTGCAGGAATCGTCCTTCGTGGACAGGTCGATCATGCCTCTGGTTCGGTCGATAACATTCATCGTGGTGGTTTAGCGATCGCCGGGATTTCCAGTTCCTTGTGGGGTTGGAAGCCGGATCGTTTAGGTCTTTGTGACACCTACCGAGTTATCCTTTTCGTCTCTCACCAGAAGGTCGGGACCCGCGTCTGCACCCATCAGAAGGGCTAGGTAAGGGCTCATCCTACGAAGGAAATTATTTATTTGCATTAAAGCATTTTACCTAATAGTGTAAAGCATTTTGGAAACATAAATAAATAAATAACAAATCTCATAAATTCTCATAATTAATGATAATATAGCAAAGTTCTCAACCTCACATTCATGTTCTCAATATTTCATGTCAAAGTGTCATCACAGTTCTCATTCTCATGCTCATCATGACAGATCATCTAGCAACGGCACACGGCTATGTCAAATTAATTAAGGTACAACTACAATGTGAAATGCACCTTTTTTTTCTCCTAACCATGGGCATGGCTATTCGAATGGTTTTACTCTGTAGAGGTTGTACACTTTACCCGCAAGATATGACACCCTGTAGTCGGAGAGCATTATAACAAAACCATCAGAAGATCAACCTTGCCCTTGCCATAGGCTCTGTTTCTTTCAGCTTATAATCAGATTATAAGCTGCAGCTTAAAATTTGTCATTTTTGTACTGGTTATATTTTAAAATATTTTATAGTTATTTTTTCGAAACTTTGCACAATTTTTCTCAAAGATCTCAAAAATATTTTTTTCATAATTTTTTTGGCCCTTTAAATCTTCTATAAAACACCATAAGCTTTTCAGATTATAATCTAACCGCCGAAAGAAACATAGCCATAGTCACACCTGATATACCGACAAGTACCCCAAAGTTCCCTTTGGGCAATATACCGATGAACGCAAAGTCCAAGTATGTGTGGACTGCATGGGCCCCGGGTATCCTCTAGAAGGCCCATAAGGGAGCAGATAGGGGGCGACCCAGGTCGGTTGGCCGAAGATGGAAAGCACTCGGATTGGGCGGAACTTAAGCCGCAAGAAAGGGTTCGAGTTTACGGGACATCCCCATGTAATTAGCAGATCAATGCATACATTCCATGTAACATCATAACGGAAATAGCTACCATACACCCCGCGATTTCCTGTAAACCGTACCCCCCCTGCACTATATAAAGGGAGGGGTAGAATCCATCAGGAGGAGGCCATCGAATCATCGATAGGAGCATCATCTTGCATCCCGATCCATCAAATAATCCCAGAGCACAGGAAGTAGGGTATTACCTCCTCCGTTGAGGGCCTGAACCTGTATAACCCTGTCTTGTGCTAGCCATCTGGCCTAGTTCTTGATTAGCGTCCCCTCGTACAAATTCATTGCCGGCGGTGACCCCCCAGTTAGTCACCTGTCGACAGTTGGTGCGCCAGGTAGGGGCAGCGTCAAGATCGTTTTTTAGATCAGATGGTTTTTTCGAGATCGCCGTACGTCGACATGGGGCCAGGAGAGACCCTTCGCTTCGGCACCTTGGACTTCGTTGCGGACGGCATCGGCAATCTTCATCTCTCTCCCCCACGGGAGATCGTTCAACCAGAAGGTACATGCAATTAATGGGACCCATTGCCTTTTGGCTTGGAGAATTCTGCATGTGCTTTCTTCTGGAAGATCCTTCGGCAGCCTCACTTCGCCCCCCTCAGCGAGGAAAGCGAGGAAGAGCCCGATGAGATCGCCTACCCCGGTCTGGACGCCCTCCAGCCCGGTGAGGTCTACAAATCCCTGACTGGATTTCTGCCTGGACTTGGGAGTCTTGCCGCGGCCTCCGCGCAGACTCTACTGAAGGAATTATATGCCCAATTGACAATCATAGACCACATCGGATGTGAGCTCAATGATATGTGGGATCACGTATGACGTGGGCTACATGGACCATGTGAGACATGGGCCATGGACCGGGTTAGGGCCTCTAGTGTAGAGGACCCACGATGGAACTATATAAAGGAGGCGGTGGAGAGGCTTGAGATACCCTGAGGAAATTAGGTTTTCCCTCTCCACCAAACCTTAGCCGTCACCTCTCTCCCTCGCCTGCGACCGGCGCTAGCACGTCGCCGTGGGCGGATTCCGATCACCGGATGTGTGTATTCCGGTAGAGGCGCAACACTTGGGGCGCTGGCTTGATCAACCGCAAGACGAACCGAAGAAGACGACGTGATCTGCTCGCGTCCAGAATCTGGTCGCGTCACTGTTTCGCGAATTCCCGTTGATCCAGAAGGAATTTCGTGATGCGGCTGGATGCGTTGGAAAGCTCTCGTCGAGGGCTTGTCCGTAGTGTCCAAGATCGTCGAAAACGGACTCCGGACGAGGCCGGGGCGTCCGTTTGAAGACAGGCTGCGCGGGGAGATCGCGAATCTCGGCGAGCACGCGGAGCTCGTCGACGACCTCCACGGCATGGGGATCGGCCACGGCACACCTCGTGGCTTGTTGCTGACCAGCGAGGAGGAGGCGATGGGATCGCCGTGAACGACTACTTCCGTACAACTACGCGCAGATCGATTGAACCGGCTTCATCGACTCATCTTCCGCTGCACTGCGCGTCGTGAGGTAACTCGATCTGTGATCAATTACTTGCAGGGGGACCTGAGTCTCGGCGGTAGAATTTTGATTCTGTGCTAGCGTAGCGCCCGCGTTTCCCTTCAGTGGTATCAGAGCCAGGTTGTTTAGTTCTTGGTCCAGATCAGTTTTGGTCGCATATGTGATATGCGGGGTACTAGATATGATCTACTATCGTTCT
>SPJY01037268.1:2550121-2614783 GCA_005191435.1 Raddia distichophylla | reverse complement strand
GAATCCTCCTATCGAAATAACGTGCCCAACGGGCCGAGTAAGCTGGCGTTTGGTATTGCCAAATCTAGGCGTTGTTTCGACATAAAAACTTAAAATTTCTTGAGTCCTTTACAATCTCTTTTCAGATTACAGGAGATTTAAGCGGAACCAGTCGGCCAAGCATCTGACTCGATCGTAAAGCACTCGGGGGCTACTGTGGACTGCATGGGCCCCGGGTGTCCTCTAGAAGGCCCATAAGGGAGCAGATAGGGGGCGACCCAGGTCGGTTGGCCGAAGATGGAAAGCACTCGGATCGGGCGGAACTTAAGCCGCAAGAAAGGGTTCGAGTTTACGGGACATCCCCATGTAATTAGCAGATCAATGCATACATTCCATGTAACATCATAACGGAAATAGCTACCATACACCCCGCGATTTCCTGTAAACCCTACCCCCCTGCACTATATAAAGGGAGGGGTAGAATCCATCAGGAGGAGGCCATCGAATCATCGATAGGAGCATCATCTTGCATCCCGATCCATCAAATAATCCCAGAGCACAGGAAGTAGGGTATTACCTCCTCCGTTGAGGGCCTGAACCTGTATAACCCTGTCTTGTGCTAGCCATCTGGCCTAGTTCTTGATTAGCGTCCCCTCGTACAAATTCATTGCCGGCGGTGACCCCCCAGTTAGTCACCCGTCGACAATATGAGAAGATAGAAATATCTTCTCTTCTAGACAAAGCCAAGCACCATACCGAGCATGCGGTCGCACGGTGATAATTCAGTTAAGTAGTCACAAGGTTAGGTCCATAGGGACTAGAGCGTTGACATGGGTCACCTACTCCGGTTCAAATATTAGTTGGTCAAATTTTAATTATATAGTGAACAAAACCCACCACTGATTCCCAAAATCATATTAAATATCTCAGATTCTCATGATTATAAATGAAAGAGTGGGATTCACACCGTGATTACCTAACTGAGCAGAACTAAGCAGCTAACATTTAAAATACATGGGTAATAATATAATAAATAACTATAGGGTATAGGGTATTTCAGTGGGTGCATATACCAGATTGATACATACGCTAGGCTACGCTATTTAATCATATGTTTTTTTAATCAAGATAGCGGTTTTGGAAAAATCTATAAGACTTTCCTTCGTCTTGGGTTGGATGGTCTCCCGGAATGTCGACGACGGCGAAGTAACCTCCTTCTTCGCCCACACGATCTAGCATACGCAAATCGGGAAAGACCACAATAAATAAATGCAGCGACGGAACATAAATGTAAAAATTATGCAAAACTTACAGTAGGTATATATGAGTTTTCTGGATTTTTAGAAACTGAAATCACCAGATTTGGAGATCGGATGAACCCATGATGAAAACATGAAGGAACACTATTCACAGAAAATTGAGAAACTGAAAAATGCACCATAGTAGCAGGACCCTCTGTGTAATAATGGGAATATGTGGCTCTCAGTGTGGATGAAGTAGAGGGGTTGAGAGAGAGAGAGAGAGAGAGAGAGAGAGAGAAAGAGAGATGGAGAGAGAGTTGGAGAGAGAAGAGATAAAGAGAGACATTTAGGGAGTGTCGGGCTAGGGTGGTGGCGGCGGACTCCGACGGCTAGCGCGGCAGCCAGGCGGCGGCGCACGCGGTGCGGGCAACGGTGGCGGCTCAGCTTGTGATGAGGACATCACCCCTACCGATGCGTCCACTCTGCCACCACTTATTGTGCAAGGACCAATAACGAGGGCACGTGCGCGACAACTAAACCACCAGGTGGGCTCGTTCCTTACCATATAAGAGAGTACCCATAAGAGCGAGTTACTACCTAATAATGTTGTGCTTGTACTTACGAATTACGGTGTTGATCAGCAAGGATGGAACTCTGCGCCAAGACAGGTCGGGAACCAAATCTACCACGAGTTGGAGTTTGGATCGGTCACGGTGGAGTGGTCTGTCTTCAAACGGGCGTAACAGATGCATATCAACTCCGTTTGGGGTGTTCAAGTACATGACGGAGAAGCCCTCAACGAGACGTTTCCAACGGATCTAGTCGTAAGTACAATTTCTTCCTGAGTTGAGCACAATCGTCGAAACAAGAGGCGACCAGATTCTGTTGGGCCGCCTGATGCTGCGTCACCTTGTCTTTGGGCCTCGGCCCGTGTATCCTGTGCAAGGGGGCGCCCCAAACCCAAGCCGCTACCCTTCTGCATATTAAAACCTCGTAGCCAACATTGTTAGACTTGGGTTTTCCTTAGATAATTTTCTGCCATCGCAGTATCGCCGATTTTCGGTTTGTGGAACCCCAACTTCGTAATCTTCATATCAATCTTCATATCAGTATTGCTTCTTCTTCGTTCTTGCTTGTGTTCTCGATTCGCTTGGAGGAACTAGCCTTCGTGGTGATGTCGACTGTGTGCTTTCGTGGTTGATAACGAACGGAGATGGTAGTGTAGCGATTGCAGGCCTAGATCAGTGTTGTTCAAGGTCGGATCGTCAACGTCGAGTTCTTCGCCAATCGTGTTTATCCCTACCTGTCGGAAGATCGGGATCCCGTTCCCATCAGGTGGTATCAG
This sequence comes from Raddia distichophylla, assembly GCA_005191435.1. Taxonomy (NCBI): domain Eukaryota; kingdom Viridiplantae; phylum Streptophyta; class Magnoliopsida; order Poales; family Poaceae; genus Raddia; species Raddia distichophylla. The sequence continues at coordinate 2,612,218 of SPJY01037268.1, read as the reverse complement.
AGCCTCGGTTGCCCGTCAGGTATATTTGTATCCCCTTTGTTTCATCTTACACCTAGAGTCCTGGAAACTGCCCCATCAAAATAAGATTTGTGTATGTCATCCCTTCCGCTGTCCAAACCACATCGATCCCTCGCAATTTTTGTTTTCAGTGTGCATTACTGAGTTAGTGTCCTTAGTCCGTTTTTGGTTGCTGGTTTAGATTGTGTTCGTAGTTCTGTTGAACTTTTCGTTGCATCCTCAATCCTTCCACCGTCATCCATCTCGCAACCAAATCGAGTGCTACTCGGTTTGCCCCGCTAGTTGCCTTGTGCTACTATCCCGCCATCGCAAACCATAGATAGGTAGCAAACCGCCTTGTATCAACTACTCTGCATCGCTAACCCTCTGTTTTGTTGACCTGCATGCTCACTGTTCACCTCCCCAAAGACAAAAATGAAAATTTCCATACCCAGAAACCCTGATCTGGAGACCCTTTGGTAAAACAGCCCTAACTTTCTCATACGAACTCCGATTTGGGTCCATGACTACTCGTTGGAAAGATCTCGACAAGATACATCCAACCAAAATCCATCAGGAAGACTAGCTATCCGGACCACAAAGTTTTCGCACAGTTTTCAGAGCACCCTCCAGAAATTGTATCGGTCACCCCTAACCTCCAAATTGAGGGGAAAACTGCTTTGTATCCATATTGTTGTGTTGCTGAGGTTGAAAAAAATCAGAAAAATTATAAAAAAAAATTTGTGAAAGAAAGAGACAGCGCACGGAAAACCAGCCTCACAGTACAAAAAAAAGAAAAAACAGCCATAAGCCATCTCGGTCCAAAATTGTTTACATCTTATTTGTCCCTGTTTCTACTTTACTATGTTTGCTTGCCCTAACAGTCGTATAAACACGTTTAAGCCAGCAACACTAGTTAGGCCTTTGGACATATATTCAGCTTTGTTTACTGAACTCAGTTATTGCTAACATTTGCTACCATAACCGCCTTTCGAGCTACACAAACTCCTTGTCAGCACAGGATCTTACTTTGCAATCGCTTCGCTCACCATTCACAAGTCATCATCACCACCAAGCAACAAGGTGAACCCATTGCAGTATTGGTAAGAACCTTGCAAGAGCGAGGTAAGACGCCCGACAGTTCCAGCCTGCCTGAGACTAGTTGTCCATAGGGAGAATACTTTTGTGTTATCTTCTGTTTTATTACTAACAATGGCAGGCCGCCAGAAAAGAGCTAGAACTACGAGAGATGATAATGATTTTCGAAAGCTTTTCCAAGATCTTACTGACGATCTAGCACGGAGGGACAAGGAACTCAAGGATGCTCTTTCCAAAAAAACCAAAGAAGTGACCAAAGCAAATCGAGAGATTAGGAAAGACGTTGCGAAGGTACGGCTTGATAACTAGGAGGGCATTGAGAGGCTTGATAGTCGCATCTCAGACCTTGCCAATAGGTGTCGGGGATAAAATCACGGCCCATTGCCATGGCCCACTCCCTGACGGCCCAATCGAACAGCCTGCCAAGGCCCAGCTCTCTGGAAGATTCTATCTGGCCCATATGCATCCTGCCGAACAGCTTCCTGGATGGCACGGTGCGTAACGGCCTAGGATTCCTGTTTGAGGCCGACTCGAGCAAGAGTTCTGCACGGCTACGTGAAGACCCGGAAGTTGGTTTCCCGGATTGGAATAGGAGTCGTGATCCCCAAGACTAGGAGTATGCCTTATCTGCCTCGGGATATATTTGGCATGTATGAGTTCGTTATGATCTCGTAGTTAGCCCGGCCCGATATTCCCTCGGTAGGTCGGTTGCTCCGCACTATATAAACCGAGCCCCTACGGCGTGTAGAGGGCACGACGTGCATGACTTATACGCACGAGGTCTTTTGCATAATACATCTTGTACACCCATAATCTCGCCGAGACTTGTTCGTCTCGTCGAGCCTCCTCTTGTAATACTCTTTGATATAAAGAATGGCTGGACGTAGGGCTATTATCTCTCCCGAGAGGCCTGAACCAGGATAAAAACCCTTGTCTCCCTGTTCGTCGCTGCTTGCTGTTCGTGTTGTTCGGCGTGTCTCCTATCTTCCTCTTTAAAGAACCTTAGTTGACTTGGGATCGATATCTCAACCGTCGATAGCTGGCGCCGTCCGTGGGGACCCGCAGATCGAGCATGTCGAACTCTATCAGCGACCAGGAGATTCTCCCTGAGGACCACGACTCAGAAGGGCAGGATGTCTCTTTCCCTGCCAGATCGGATCGATCCCTTCGATCTTGATCGCTTTCTAGATCTGATTCCTAGCTCCGTGCTCGGGGACTGGATCAACTTCGCGCTGGGCAGCTCTTCGCCCAGGGCGCATGTCTGGTCCCCGTGACGAGCTCCGTGCTCGGGGACTGGATCAACTTTGCGTCGGGCAGCTCTTCGCCCGGGCGCATGCCTGGTCCCCGCGACGAGCTCCGTACTCGGGGACTGGATCAACTTCGCGCCGGGCTCTTCGCCCGGGGCGCGCGTCTGGTCCCCACGACGAGCTCCGTGCTCGGGGACTGGATCACTTCGCACCGGGCAGCTCTCCTCCCGGGCGCATGTCTGGTCCCCGCGACGAGCTCCGTTCCTTACCACCCAAGAGAGTACACATCAGAGCGAGTTACTACCTAATAATGTTGTGCTTGTACTTGGGAATTATGTTGTTGATCAGCGAGGATGGAACTCTGCGCCAAGACAGGTCGGGAACCAAGTCTACCACGAGTTGGAGTTTGGATCGGTCACAGCGGAGCAGTCTATCTAAGTCGCAAGTCCAAATTCTTTCTAAGTTGATCACAATCGTGGAAACAATAGGTGACCAGATTCTGTTGGGCTGCCTAGTGTTGCGTCACCTTGTCTTTGGGCCTCAGCCTGTGTATCCCACGCAAGGGGGGCGCCCCAAACCCTAGCCGTCGCCCATCTACCTATTAAAACCACATAGCCGTCATTGTTAGACTTGTGTTTCGCTTAAATAATTTTCTGCCATCGCAGTATCGCCGATATTCGGTTTGTGGAACCCCAACTTTGTGATCTTAATATCAATCTGCAATTTCGAGATTGCTTCTTCTTCGTTCTTGCTTGTGTTCTCAATTCGATTGCAGGAACTAGCGTTCGTGGTGAGGTCGACCATGCGCTTGCGTGGTTGATAACGAACGGAGATGGTGGTGTAGCGATTGCAGGCCTAGATCAGTGCTGTTCAAGGTCGGATCGTCAACGTCGAGTTCTCCACCAATCGTGTTTATCCCTACCTGTCGGATGATAGGGATCCCGTCCCCATCAGCTTGGGTGATTGTCAACGAGGAGACAGGAGGAGAGCAGAGGAGGTGACGACGGCGGTGGGATTCGACCAGTGGCGGCGGTGTGGTTGGTTGCCGATGGCAATGGCTCACCTCGGCAATGACCGATGCGATGACATCGACGACTTGGTTATCCTCGATGGATTGGCGGATTATGGTTTGTTCTATGATGGTTTTGATTTGGGGTGATGTCGTTCATGTAGAAGGGGAAAAGATCGAATTGGTTTGAAGATAGAATTGGGATTAGGATTTTAATGAGATCTAGGAATTAGCCTGGGGTTGGTTCAGCTAGGGATCAATCCAGCCAGGGATCGGTGTGGCCGCCTTGGAGAGAGAAACAAAGGGAAAGAGAGAGAAAAGAAAAAGGGTGAGAAATAAAAGGAAAGAAGAAAAGAAAATATTATTTACATGGTTCGATGAAAAGAGGTGTGGTCGCAGGGCACCGCTTTAGGCGCTATCGCCACCTCCACCATGTCTAATCTGGTGGACCGACCCCCACCTAAGGGTTCCCCATGCCCCTCTCTATCTCCTCCGTCGCTCGTCCTCGCCAGAGCACCAGCGGCAGCATGGAATTCACCACTACCCATGTGTTGTGCCGCCTCACCTGCTCCCTCACTCTGCCAGATGAGACCCGTGCGCCAGGCCATTCCATCGGTGCTTTCCTCCTCTATTAGGCTAAGCCCAGCTAGTCTCTCCCTCGCTTCCATCTTGGGCTGCCAGCTGTTGGCGTCAAGTAAACACCAATTTTATACGTCAACATATTCCGAAATTCTGGCATTTCGGAGGGAAAATCAAGGTTTATACTAACATTTTATTTATTCTAATAAAGTTCCACAAGTTTTGGTGAGTTTTGGTCTACAGGTACAAAATGGAAAGAACCGAAGCCGAACCGGGAAAAAGTCCAGGCCGGCCGACCCAGCCACGTCACCGATCCGGCTCCAATTTCTCCCAAGTGGCTTAGAAGCACAAATTGAAGACATCTTCACCTTCCATTGCAGTCGGTTTAATCAAATGGACACGGTTGCTTCACAAATGAGCATAGGATTCCCTTGGATTCAATACTTGCGGATGTCAACTTGATCCACCGGCTTAAGGGGTTATTCTACACCATCAAAGAAGCATCCTAGCAAAATTGGACGGCCAGATGGCACAAGAGTGGGTCGGCCGACCCACCTAGGCCGGCCAACCCACCCCTTGATGCCCTTTGGATTCCCCTTTGGAGGAGGGTTTGATGACACCTGTCCCTACACGTGGAGCACCCCGGTTGGCTTTGGAGCATTATAAATAGACCCCCTCACTCACTTGTAACACACAACACACAACACATCACATCACTTTCATTCCACTTAGTAGAGTAGCTCTTAGTCTAGTAGTAGTTGGGAGTTAGAGTCAAGTCAAGCTGAAGCTCGGAGTTTCGGAAGTGTTAGGGAATTTGGGTAATAGCTCTTGTACCCTTTCCTAATTGTTTCAATTAGTGAGATCACTTCATTCATTGCTTATGTGTTGAGCTTTATTTGAGTTGAGTATATCTACATAAATGAGTTGTGTAGATTTGCCTTACCGGTAGCTTGTATTCGTCTGGAATCAGTTTAGGTTCTCACTCATATACTGTTAGAGCCAGGAATTGAACCTAGATCAACTTCTTTTTGGTACTGAGGAAGATTGATTAGAAATAGTAGCAGACGTGGTGTCTGAGACTAGGACTAACTCGGTTTACACCCGGGCCCACGTATATGTGGTAGGTGGTAGGTGGTGACAGCCCTATCCATCCGTAGATATTAATTATCTCGTGCGTAACCCACAGCGTCCGGCTTTGGATCAGTAGAGCCCTATCGGAATGATCATAACCATTCGGGATTCCAATTCAGGATAGCGGGTGGTAGTGAATGTCCGAGCTCCGACGACGAATACCAAGTGAAACACTGTTTGATTACCAAATCTCACTCAATAAACTGAATCACACAATTTTGTGAACTTATTAAACTTGTCTCGTTGTCCTCCCAACTGTCTATCTAGCTAGAGTAGCTTTCTCTTTATTTGTGTGAATATTTATCTTGTGTGTGTGTATCACCGGTTCTTTTTATTTATCCTAACCCCCGTTACCTAGACTGGCTGGTATTTTAAATAATTAAGATATAGAGGATTGTCTCTTTAAACCCTCGTTCCCTGTGGATTCGATAACTCTAGGAATACTCCTGGTGAAAACTACAAGCGATATCCGCCCGCTTGCGGATTAATTTCTTTGAGCGTAACTATCGCCAACACCAGCCAAGCCTGGTCACATCCTTCCTTTAGGACTCCAGCCAGGTTCATTAGTCGTCGTGGGCCAGATGGCGATGTGTTGCGCGGGTTCTCGTTGCTCAAGCCGGCCGACTGCCTATTGTTTATTTCTTTAATACTTATAAGAACTATGTAGTTTGTAAAGTTTATATATCATTAAAGCTATAGATCCAAAAATTATACAATAAATTTTTAAATGTTCAAAAAAATATACTTATTCTAATTTTTGCATATGCATTTGCACACATTATTTTCTACATTTCCTGTGATGTCTTTATTTTCACATTTTTTTGCGTATGATAGATTCGGGTGCCGGAGAGAAGTCTACCAATGTTTCAGAGGTGTGTCCGCTGTGCTCAACAAGGCAAGTGTTGAATCTTTGATACCATGTTTGTAAAAATGTTTTGTTCAAATTATTGAACGAATGCTATGTTTAAAACTAAAAATGCTAATTAGTTAGTTTAGTTACGACCATCTAATATTATTATTGATAGTAAAATTATTGTTGATATTGTATGTTAATAATTACCACTTATTTATATTGTTGTGCTCACAATCTATGGTTTGCATGATGCTTAGAATGCTTAGAACCCTTTTATCATACTATTAATGTGTTGTCTTATATTTATTATTTTGTTCATGATATTAAAGGACAATTTTTGTCATCATGTTTTTAAAAGGGTTACTCAATGGAGTGAACTATTGGGATAAAAATGTTTTGCAAAATCTGATTGAGGTGGATGGTTGCAAAGCGGGTGCAACAAGCACGAGACTTGAGCCTATTATGGTACCCACCCTGATTTCCCAAGGATTGAATCCTTGAGTTAGTCGAGCTAAGTAACATAGTGCGACCATGTGTGCTAAAATGGGATAGCCCTGACCGAGTACCCATTAAACTCTTGGTTTGGACATCCCGTGTGGCAGAGAAGGTGCATAAGCTTTTGGACGTCACCTTTCGGGCACAAAAGGGGAGCACAACAAATAGGATGTTCATCTTGTTTTGCGGAGAATCCATACAGGGAATGCCAATAAAGAGCTAGATATTTAAAGATCTCATTACGATGCCCTCCAACGGAAGTGCATTGTATTGCATGCATAAAGCGTGCAAGCTCTCTTAAGTGTACAACTATCATGATAGTCTTGCCCGATGACAAAGGGCAGAGGACGAAGAATTGCTTCTATGATACTTTTAACAATTTTGTTTTCAAAATGTTTTGAAGGAAAACCACGACAGTAGTCATGTGTTTTGGTTATCCTCACAGTGCTACTATGAGCACAAGGGCATTATGTACACGGTGGGGAACCGCAAAACCGGCCGTCATTAGAACATTAGAAATATTATATTAAATATTTGCTTTTCCTAATGTTTTCCATGTTTCAAGAAGTCAAGGAAAAGTTTATAAAACTGGCTTTACCGAAAAAACATACATTTTCTTTGAAAGACTTAGCTGTATATAGTTTGCCTTGCTCGTAGGACATGCATCATTAGCTTTCTGAATTAATGCAACAATAGTTGATATAGCTTATTGAACAGGTTCAGAATAATGGCGACAATAGGGGCATGAAAATTGCAACAGCAAGATGAACGTATATATCATAATACCTGCAGATGAAGAATGCAGTACCAATTGAACATGCGGATGAACCGACAACCTCTAAGCAAGAACACGGACTCACAAGTATTAAAAAACATGACCTTTGAGTAAAAAGATCTAGTGTTGAAAACCACCGTGGAAAAGCATCAGATAATAACAAGAATTAAAAATCCGTTCAACGACCGCAGCGCCATCTAAATTGTAACACCTATCTATCAGAAGTTTGAACTATTCTGTAATGTTGGTTTCAGCGTTCTTCTAGTAGGAAACGTGTTAGGACCACTAAAATATGATTACAATAGAATGATCATGCTGATCTGAATCTGAAACAAAGAGAGCGATGAATAATGTTTATCTAAAATTATTCAAAAGTACACTACAAACATGCCACAGGTTTCCACCAAACCACACCCTGTTCTTTTCACCTCTTTTTAGTCATTTGCAGGTGTTGAGCAGGCATGTGTGTTAACATCTTATAGTATAAAGAACGTGTTGCCATTAATTTTATAATTTATGAAGTTACATTAGACGTACAATGATAGCAAATCTTTATTCGATATGTAAGGATCGGGGGAAAAGATTTAAGTCACGTTTCTTTATAACTCAAAATTTTTTAGTCTACCACTCTATACAACATATTCTTTTAGTGCAAATGATTTTACATGTCACTATCCTTGTCAAACAACATCCATGATGAATTCATTCATACATTTATATTAGGTGATGCTATATAAAAATAAGATAGGAAGTGTTAGTGTCGGTGTCTGTGAAACGCGCCTCGGAGGGCAGCGGGTCCACAGACCGGCAGACGAATTTGTAGTTGGAGTGAGGCCCAACGACAACCCTTCCCAGCAGCCTGGGGCGGTAGCCGAGCTCGCTGGGGCTCTGGCCGAGCGTTCTTTCCGGACTAGGCCTAGTGCGACTTGGCTTCCGGGTATAGATCCGTCATGCGGTGAGAGAGAGAGGGGGGAAAGAGAAAGACAAAGGAAATACAAACCGTGAAGACACCAGTGATTTTACCCTGGTTCGAGCCCCTACAGCCGGGTGATAGCTATACTCCAGTCTTCGTTGATTATATGGCGGAAAACAGTACAAGGGCGCCGAGACCGAGCTAGAAGGCGCCGGCCCCGAGCTTACAGGGAATGTAGGACACTGAAGTGACAAAGGACTATGCCTACTGCTAAGGAAACTTCGGATGCTTGTGTTGCGTGTTCTCTTGGGCTCTGTGGACCTTCTGCAGCGGAACAGATCCAGGGCCTCTCCTTTTATAGGCGCGGCGGGCTGCCCGGAGCTGATACGGTGGCCCCCGCGCCTATTTCTGCTTTGTCCATCTTTAGTGGCGTCAGTACAGTAAATATCAGGGTATGAAGAGTCCAAAGGAAGACCAGGCGAGGGCCCCACGCGTCAGGTGGGCGATCAGGCCCCAGCGCATGGGCGAGGTCCTCAGCGCGTCAGGCGAGGGCCCCACGAGTCAGGCGGGCGATCAGGCCCCAGCGCACGGGCGAGCTCCTCAGCACGTCAGACGAGGGCCCCACGCGTCAGGCGAGCGATCAGGCCCGAGCGCATGGGCGAGCTCCTCAGCGCGTCAGGCGAGTGCCTCATGAGTCAGGCGGGCGATCAGGCCCCAGCGCACAGGCGAGCTCCTCAGCGCGTCAGGCGAGGGCCCCACGTGTCAGGCGGGCGATCAGGCCCCAGCGCACGGGCCAGCTCCTCAGCGCGTCCAGTGAGGGCCCCACGCGTCGGGACGGCGACCAGGCCCCAGCGCGCGGGGCGACCGCAGGAGGCCCCCTCTCTGGCAGGTGGGGCCCGTGTGGCAGGGAGCGTTCCGAGGGGAGTCTTGTAGGCGAAGGCTCTCCACTGCGGCGAAGGACATGCACATTGAATGCAACGTCACGTGCGGACGGACCGAGAAGGAGATGATTACCGCCACGGTGACCTCTGCGAGTCTGCTCAATTGACCGGCAGAGAGAGGGGTTGGCCGCCCGTGTCAGACGGTGCAAGCTGGGCCCCGCCTGTTATTTCACCGGCGTGTTCCCATGGGTCAGAGGCCACTTGCGAAGCACGCGTGGGCGGCGCCCCTCAGCAGCAGCACGTTTTCGTCTCTCCTGTCTTATCTCTCAAATCTTATCAGTGTACTGTGTAACCTGCCCCCCTTGGCACTCTCCGCCAGCCCACAGATTGTATAAAAGGGGAGGAGAGAGAAAGGAGGGGAGGAGAGGAAGCATTCTGTAACCATTCCCACATTACCACAAAACGAAAAGAGCTAAGGCTCGGCAGGAGTAGGACTGTTACCCGCAGGGGGGTTCGAACCTGGGTAATCTCTGCGTGTCGCCCTTGGCCGTGCCCGACGCTCGAATCGGACCGAGCTCGAGCTGATCGACTAGCAAGATAGAAATCTGATAGGGGTGTGATCCGCAGTGGTTCAGCGGAGAACACGCCGTCAGTGGCGCGCCAGGTAGGGGGCGCTAGCTTCAGTTCAAGTTCTTCGATCTCTCTTCAGGCGGTACGCGGCCTATAAGGAAGCAGTCGCCAGAGCTGCGGCCGCGGCGTCGGCTGCGGCAATGGCGGTGGATCAGCTGGACGGCAGTCTCCCGCCTAGGGTCGGCGCCCTGGCGGAGGGCAGCCGTCCCAGTCTGGCTAGGCGACGCCTGGCCTTGGAGGAGTGCTCTCCAGCACAAAACGTCCATGCGGCCAGGGCCCTACTGGACTACCCACCAGTTCCGGTAACTCCGGACTCCTCGGCGGCGCCGTGGCTGGCCAGTTTGGCCCGCTACGTCGACGCCGCGGCGGCGGTGATGCATGCTTCGGGAGGCACAGGAACCGGCGTTTCCGCTTCCTCCCGTTCCTTTGTTTCTCCGCACCCTTCCCGCGGAACTCTTGGCGGGAGGGAGCGGGGCCAAGATGACAGAAGCCAGGCAACTCCTTTGGGGACCTGTCAAAGTAGGCGCGGCGGTGGGCCAAACCTCCGGGCCCACTTGGAGGACCGCCATCTATGGCAAGGAGAAGATCTACGTGACAAGCTCCGCCGGCGGCACGATCGAGTGCGCGACCGCGCCATTGCCGCCGCTCGCGGAGGCCAGGAGGAGAGTTTCCGTGACGCCGCCTCGGCTGACGAGGTGGCGCTTCCTCAGCGCCGCCTGAACGTCGGGGGCGGCGGAACGAGGGGCGCGTGCAGGAGCAGGAGGCTCCAGACGTCGGTTGCCGTGCCTTTTCAAATGAGCTGCGCTGCGTGCAGTGGCCGGAAAAGTTCCGGCCCGCCTTTATCGAGAAGTACGACGGCTCCACCAACCCCAACGAATTTTTGCAGATCTACACCACGGTGATGCAGCCGACTGGAGGATCGGGAAAAGTTCTGACGAACTACTTCCCCGCAGTCCTCACCGGGGGAGCCCGCTCGTGGCTTATGAACCTGCCTTCAGAGTCGGTGGGGTCATGGAAGGAGCTCTCCAAGCTCTTCATCACCAACTCCCAGGGCACCTTCGAGCAGCCCGGAGTCGAAGACGATCTCCACAACGTGGAGCAAAAGTAGCCCTTGTCTTATTTAAAGATTTTGTTAGAATCCTGAAAAAGCGCATGCTAGCTATAAAAAGAAGTATTTACGAGTAAATAGTTACACCCACAAAGAAAATGATGTTTATACCCTTATTATGTTTTGAACCGTAGGAACTATTATGAATCAATTGCTTATGAGAATCCTTTGATGGTAGGGTAAAAATGCCACAAAATGATTTATTTGTTGTAACAGCCCAATTTTGGGGTCAAATTCAAAATTTGATTTGAGTTCAAATTTCACTTGAATTTGATGATGACAGGATCCTCGCCGCCAGTAACCTCTACTACTCCACCGCGTGCCTGTCCATAAGCTCGGTGAGCACCGTCGACCCCTCATCGTGCTCTTTGTCCATTCCATAGCCTGTAGATCGGTTGCTAGGCTCGGCATCTCCAGCGAGCCTTCGGCTCCGCCACCACCGTCGCGCCGCCTTGTCCGACCGCTTCTGGACTCAACGAGGGCGTCATTAGGACCGTTGGAGGCCGTAGTGCGAGAGCATGCACGCTCTCGGTCGGAGTAGCGCTGTAGTGTCCCCGTATCGTTCGCTGCCGCCGTGGGCCATGTCGACGGGTCGAAGGAAGACGATAGCGGAGGGCCGTCCGTTGTGCGCTAAGATCCATGTTGGCTAAAGCTTGCCGAGTCGATGACAAGTGGACCCCAGCAGCTAGGGGAACTCTCGCGCGCGCTAGGATTAAAGCACGTCACCGTTCCTCTACCATGTGGGCCCTTGGCCCACTAGTCAGGATAAGTGGAGGCGTACCACTGGGCAACGCCAACGCCGTGCGATGGCGTCTACGCGAAATACGCCTTCAATGTTTATGGCCGAGGCTGGCGGCTGGTGCTCACACGCAGGCCGTGGGCCAAATCCGCTGTTGGGCTGGTTTCTTTCACTGGTTCGGCCCGCTACTGTGTACCATTTTTCCTGCGAATTTATCCAATTATTTAATTGCAGAAAGTGTTTTAGATTTATTAAAAATACCTAGGAGCTCCCAAAAATTCTAGAAAAACGTAGACAAATAGTTTATACCATTCCAAATTTTATAAGAAATATGAAAACAACCTCTGTAATGGAATAATGGCACTGTTTAGTTAAATAAGTAGAATTCCCATATAGAAAATGATTAAACTAAAATTAAGGTGAATTTAGTGATTATAAATAAGGAGTCCGCCCTTATAAAATCACAGGAAATTAGAATAAGGTATGCAAGAGCATTAATAATTAGAGCAAACTATAAAAATATTATTCTTGCCAAAATTTGATTATTAAAGGATAGATTTCCTAAATCTCCACAAATTTTCATGACTCCTTTACTAAGCTGAATGATTGTGGACTTTAGAAAAATGCATTAAAATACCTTATAACCTAGAATTACACTTTGTGTTTAGGAGCACTTAGAATAGACGAACTCCAATAATCTTAACCTCGTATGCAGGTCATATTTCGAAGCATCGTCATCGTATGTCGTCCGAATAACCGTAAGTACACCAATACTACGGGGGTTTCTACCTAGGAGAAATATCACAATTAATAGTGTTGTTGAAAAACTGGGAATATTAAAATCGTATCAAGCCCAATGACAACTTTTTCGTATTTTATAACAATGGATTATTTAGACACCTCCTAAATTCCTAGGAAATGTAATAATTAATACTAAATAAATTGGAGACACTTTAATTAATCTAAGCACCACTCATAGGTTTCGCTTGGGTAAGTAATTAGTGAACCTACGCAATATTCTCTATATAGTAAGTAAATCAAGATGATTCGATTGTTAATAAGAACTAAAACTAAGTTGGGTATCCTACCTAATGAACGAGAATAGCCCAGGTACATGGGATTATCATAGCTTTCATTTGAATCCAAAATACAATGCGTACGCCTATCTTTCAAACATAAGATTAAATCTCAATAAGGGAACTTAATCGAAAATACGACACATGTTAGTCCGGAGCATTTCATGCATTAGTATCCTTAGTCGCACGACCTTGATGACGTTATACCACACCCGTGAGCCCTCTATACAGCCTATCTCTTTATAGATACTCATGGAATTATTTTACCTAGTAGGAATACTGAAAGGATGCTAAAGTAACCTATGTAAACTCATTATTAAGTGTGTAAAATGCGATTGCATATTATACATCATGTTTTCCCCACAACTTAGTGTTTATCTGTGTTATTTGGGTCTTGGCGGTAGAACCCAAGGGTTAAGGAGGATATCGAGGCGAATGAAGATCCGCGGTTGGGATACAAGTGGTACAGGCGAGTTAACACTTACTCTTATGGATGTTTATCCGTATTAGGGAAAGATTGCGAATTTCCCTAGTGCGGATTAACATCCATATAATCATGTTCATTATATTGTTTATTAGTGCAATCTTAATACCTACCTACTTGTTAAATCATGTTATAAATATACATGCCTGCCCTTGCATTATCTAGCCCTTATGACTGCCTTAATTGTCATGTCCTTGCTAGCCTAATAATAGTCCGGTAACAACTTTAACCCTACTATGGATAACAAAGACCCCGGGTACCCACACGGCGGGCCTAAAATACCACCCGACAGGGGATGGACCAAGTCGGGTGGATAAGGACGTGTACCACTCGGACTCTAGAAGACTTGCTCGGCAAGGAAAGACATAAAAATAGAAGTCTACCCCTAATAGGGAAGATACAATTGTAATCCCGGATAACTACATGTCTGGTTAGAGGATAGAAATTGGAATCATACCTCGTAACCAAACAGGACTCTACCTTGTAACCCTTCGTCCCACTATATAAGGCGGGCAGGGAGCCCCCTGGTTCGGCATCATGATCCCACGTCTGGATCATCATCTACATTTCTATCTCCACACCCATCCATGAAGAGACATCTCCCTCCACATTGATCATCAGATCATCATTATAACCCAGAGCACAAGACTAGGGTATTATCTCCACCGCGAGGGCCTGAATCTGTATAAAAAAGACCCCCTTCCTTGGGTTACCATCGAGTTTTGATCTTGTGTATCACGGCACCCCATATATAATCATTGCCGACGATAACCCCCGGTTAGCTATCTGTCGACAGTTGGCGTGCCAGGTAAGAGAAGCATCAAGATCAATCTTATCAATCTCGATGGCACTGATTACTGGAGTCGCCGTTGTTTCCACCCCTGGTCAAGCTTTCCGCTTCGGGAACCGACTACATCATCAACGACTTCGGCGAACTCCACCTCCCGGATTCAGATCAGATCCAATCTGGGGGGGAACTACAACAACACCTCCCGCTCGGGTTGGTGAATGCCATGGCCATCTACTCATGAGTAGTACACCAAGGGCTCACTTCCCGACTCGGATACGGTGATGGCTCGAAGTCAAATTCTGGACGTCGTCTTGTTTCCTCAATTACCTTTGATCCAGAAGGAATTTCAGGATGAGACTGGATGCGTTGGAAAGATAATTTCGTCAGCTTTCCTTGGAGCCAAAGAACGTCCAAAACGGAGTTTGGATGTGTTCGAGGCGTCCGTTTGAAGGTAGATTACGCGGGAAGGTCGCGAATCTCAGCAAGCTCGTAAAACCCATTAGCGGAGGCTACGACATGCGAATAGGCCGTGCCACACATCCAAGGACATCAAGTATCAGCAAGGAGCTTCTCCAAACAATTGACGACCAACACTTCTTCCGGACTAGGATCCGATTCAATCCGAGGGACGAATCAACATCGCTTCGTTCGGTCGTCCGTTTAGGTTATGGAACGCCGCTACTACTTATGCACGGATTGGTTCCCGACTTGGACACGGAGAGACTCAGACTGAAGATTCTCGGGTGGTGGCCGCGACTACCACAACTATTAACAGATCTATCATCGCCTTCATCATCACCAAGGCTTTTCGCTTCGGGAACATCGACTTCGTCACCAGCAAACTTTGACAAGATCATGCCTTCGGACTCGGATTAGATCCGATCTGAGGGCAACTTCAGCAATGGTTGGCCCAAACTCCTCTTTAGATTCGATACGGGAGATACTTCACCAAAACATTAAGATCCACTCTTTCGTACTCGGGCAAGATCCGATCCGGGGGGATTCAACAGCGCTTCACTCGGTCTCTCAGTCGTGTTGGGGAGCGCCATCGCCGCCAACGACGAGTAGTGCACCGGGGGCTTAATTCCTGACTCGGATACGGTGAGGTCCCGATGAAAAATGAATCTCGGGTGGAGACCGTTATCAGCAGCAAATCACTCAGCCTCGACGATCATAGTGTCCATCGTGAGACGCCGGCTGTGGATAACATAGACCCGGGTACCCACATGGCAGGCCTAAGAGACCATCCGACAGGAGATGGACCAAGTCGGGTGGATAAGGGCGTGTAGCACTCGGACTCTAGAAGGCTGGCCCGGCAATGAAAGATATAAAGATAAATATATATCCCTAATAGGAAAGATACACTTGTAATCCTGGATAACTATGTATCTTGCTAGAGGATAGAGATAGGAATCCGACTCCAAACAATCGACGACCAACACTTCTTCCGGACTCGGATCCGATTCAGTATGAGCAGAACATCGACATCGCTTCTTCTGAACTCACGTTCGGGTCGAGAAATGCTGCCTCACCTACTCCCGAGTGGTGTGCCGGGGCTCAATTTCCGACTCGGATACAGTGAGAACTCAACCAAGGACTTAATACAACACTTTCGCGGGTTTGGACATGATCCAATCTGGGAGATGAATCGACATCGCTTCGCTCGGTCGCCCGTTCAAGTTATGGAACGCCGTTGCTACTTATGCACGGATTGGTTCCCGACTTGGATACGGAGAGACTCTGACCGAAGATTCTCGAGTGGTGGCCGCGACTACCACAACGATTAATAGATTTATCATCGCATTCATCCTTGGCATGGCTTTTCGCTTCGGAAGCTTCGACTTTGTCACTGGCAAACTTCGGCAAGATCATGCCCTTGGAGTCGGGCCAGATCCGTTCCGAGGGAGACATGAGCAACGAACGGCCTAGAGTTCACCGCCGCAGACCAACGTGTAATGTGCCGGAGGCCTAAGCTTACTCTTTTGTACTCAGATTAGATCTGTTCCGGGAGAGACTTCACCAACAAATCAAAATTCACTCTCTCGGACTCGGACAAGATCCGATTTGCGAGGAAATTCAACAGCGCTTTGCTCGGACTCCCGGTCATGTTGGGGAACAGCACCGCCGAGCTACCGACGAGTAGTGCGCCTGGGGCTTAATTCCCAACTCGGATACGGTGAGGTCTCAATAGAGAATGAATCTCGGGTGGTGACCGTCATTAGCAGCAAATCACTCGGACTCGACAATCATGGTGTCCACCGTGCGACGCCGACTTCATTAACCGCGAGACGAACGTGAGAACAACATGTGATCTGTTCTCATTCATAATTTGGACGGAACTTGTATCGCCATTTATTGTTGACTCAGAAAGATTTTCAGGGTTACATAAGATGCGTTGGAAAGCTTATATTGTTATCTTTCCAACGAATTCAAGAACGCCTAAATCCGAGTTCGGATGCGACCGTGGCGCCCGTTTGAAGACAGACTGCACAGAGAGGTCTCGAATTTCGTCGAGCTCGTAAAGCTCGTCGGTGCCAGCTACGGCATGAGGATTGGTTGTGCCACATCTCATGGGACGTTGAAGACCAGCGAAGCATTTGATCGACTTTCGTCAAGCCACACCAACCGCGTCGAGATCAATTACGACTACAACCGACTTCACCGACCACGGCCGAGACGTCGGCGAGCATGTACTGTTCAATGCCGACCACGACGTGTGCTGCTCGGTGTTGATCGGGATTTGAATGACAACTTCCGCTGCAGCTACACGCCTACACCCGAGCTATGATCCCCAAATCATCATCTCGGCTGTACGTTGTCGCGCGCCACGAGCGCCCGGTATGGCTACACGCCTAGGCATACAAGTCTACGGCTCGGTGACAAGATACTCGGCTACACGCCTACGCCCGTGCTATGAGCGTCCAAATCTTCATCTCGGCTGTACGCCAACGCGCGCCAAGAGCACCCGGTACGGCTACACGCCTACGCCTACAAGTCTACGGCTCGGTGACAAACTACTCGGCTACAGTCCTACGCCCACACTACGAGCGCCCAAATCTCCAGCTTGGCTGTATGCCATCGCGCGGCACGAGCGTCTGGTACGGCTATACGCCTACGCCTCCAAGTCTACGGCTCAGCGATACGCTACTCGGCGACACGTCTATACCCGCGCCACGAGCTCCCAAATCTTCAGCTTGGCTGTACGCCATCGTGCGCCCGGTACAGCTACACGCCTACGGCTCCAAGTTTATGGCTAGGTGACGAGCACATCAATGACGCGGTTGCCCAAGACAAGACGACGTCGAATTCACTGCCGGGTCCGGTTCGGACTTTCAGGACCAACGCAGCTTCAAACGGACGTACAGATCACATACGACGTCCAAATAAGGCAAATAAGGGCTCTACGGAAAACTATCGAGATAAGCTTTCCAACGGATCCAACTACACCCTCAAATTCAATCCGAGTCAACGGGAATCGTGAAAACAATCGGACGGACAGAAACTTTCCGGTGCTGCGTCGCCGTATTTTTGGGCCCAAAGCCCGTATACCCCTAGAGTTAGGGTTGAGTATATGTGGGCACCTGTTTGTGCGCCCCTCCTCTGGCCGCCGCCCTATATAAGTCCCACGCCGTGCTACGTCTTAGTTGGGTTTTGTTTAGTTGATTTCGTCACTGTCGTGTGAGATTTTGCCTTGATCTTCTTGTGTCGGCTAGACCAACAGGACCAAGATTCTGAACCCCGTTATCCTTAATATATATTCGCAATTCAGATTGCTTATCTTGTGTTCTTGCTCGTTCTTCGGTTGCTTGCAGGAACCGTCCTTCGTGGACAGGTCGATCGTGCCTCTGGTTCGGTCTACGCCTACAAGTCTACGGCACGGTGACAAACTACTCGGCTACCGTCCTACGCCCACACTACGAGCGCCCAAATCTCCAGCTTGGCTGTACGCCATCGCACAGCATGAGCGCCTGGTACAACTATACTCCTACGCCTCCAAGTCTACGGCTCAGCGATACGCTACTCGGCGACACGCCTATACCCGCACCACGAGCTCCCAAATCTTCAGCTTGGCTGCACGCCATCGTGCGCCCGGTACAGCTACACGCCTACGGCTCCAAGTTTATGGCTAGGCGACAAGCTACTCGGCTGTACGCCTAAACTCGCGCTATGAGTGCCCAAGTCTTCCGCTCGGCTGTACGCCATGGCGCGCCACGAGCGCCCGATACGGCTACACGCCAACGGCACCAAGTCTACGGCTCAGCGACAAGCCACTCAGCTACACGCCTACGCACGCGCCACTAGCGCTCGAGTATTCAGCTCAGCTCTACGCCATCGTGCGCCACAAACACCCGGTACGGCTACACGCCTACGGCACCAAGTTTACAGCTCGGCGACACGACACTCGGCTACACGCCTACGTCCGCTCTATGAGCGCCCAAGTATTCAGCTCGGCTGTAGCCATTGCGTGCCACGAGCGCCCGGTACGGCTACACGCCTATGCCTACAAGTCTACGGCTCGGCGACACGCTACTCGGCTACACGTCTACGCCTGCGCCACGAGCACCCAAGTATTCAGCTCGGCTGTAAGCCATCGTGCACCACGAGCACCCGGTAAGGCTACACGCCTACACCTCCAAGTCTACGGCTCGGCAACAGGTCACTCGGCTACATGCCTGCACCCCCAAATCTTCAGCTCGGTTGTACGCCATCGTGCGACACACGAGCCCCAGGTACGGCTACAAGCCTACGGCACCAAGTCTACGGCTCGGCGACAAGCCACTCGGCTACATGCCTACGCCCGCGCTACGAGCATGCAAGTATTCAACTCGGCTGTAGGCCATCGTGCGCCACGAGCTCCCGGTACGGCTACACGCCTAAGACACTAAGTCTACTGCTCGGCGACAAGCCACTCGGCTACACGCCTAGGCCCGCGCTACGAGCGCCCAAGTATCCAGCTCGGTTGTACACCATCGTGTGCTACGAGCGCTTGGTACGGCTACACGCTTACGCCTACAAGTCTACGACTCAGCGACACGCATACGCTCGCGCTATGAGCGCCAAAGTTTTCGGCTTGGCTGTACACTATCGTGCGCCATGAGTGTCTGGTACGGCTACACGCCTACACCTCCAAGTCTATGCCTTGGTGACACGCCACTTGGCTACACGCCTATGGCTCCATGTGTACAGCTCGGCGACAACCTACTTGGCTGTATGCCTACACCCGCGCTGTGAACGCCCAAGTCTATAGTTCGGCTGTACGCCATCGCGGGCCACGAGCGCCCGGTACGGCTACACGCCTATGGCTCCAAGTGTATGGCTCAACGATACGCTACTCGGCTACACGCCTACGCCCGCGCCACGTGCGCCCAAGTATTCAGCTCGGCTGTACGCCATCGCGCGCCACGAGCGCCCAGTATGGCTATATGCCCACACCTACAAGTGTACGGCTCGGCGACACACTACTCGGCGACACGCCTACACCCGCTCTATGAGCGTCAAAGCCTTCGGCTCGGCTTTTCGCCATCCCGCGCTATGAGCATCCAGTATGGCTACACGCCTACGCCTCTATGTCTATGTCTTGGCGACACGCCACTCGGCTACACGCCTACGCATCTAAGTATATGGCTCGGCGACAAGCCACTCGGCTACATGCCTATGCCTGCGCCGCGAGCGTCCAAGTCTAAGCTCGGCTGTACGCCATCGCACGCCAGGAGCGCCGGTACGGCTACACGCCTACGCCTCTAATTCTACGGCTCGGCTACACGCCTACGCCCCGGCCACTAGAGCCTAATTCTTCAGCGCAGTTGTACGCCATCGCCCGCCACAAGCGCCGGTACGGTTGCATGCCTACGGCTCCAAGTCTACGGCTCAGCGACAAGCTACTTGGCTGTACGCCAATGCTCGCGCTATGAGCGCCTAAGTCTTCAGCTCGGCTGTATGCCATCGAGCGCCCGGTGCGGCTATATGCTTATTGCTCCAAGTTTACAGCTCGGCGACAAGCTACTTGACTGTACGCTTGCGTCCGCGCTATGAGCGCCCAATAATTTAGCTCGGCTGTACGCCATTGCGCGCCACAAGCACCTGGTATGGCTACACGCCTACGCCTACACGTCTACAGCTCGGCGACACGCTACTCGGCTACACACCTACGGTTGCACCACAAGCGCCCAAGTCTACAGCTCGGCTACACGCCTACGCATATAACAGAGCTAAGTTATCAGTACCATAATCTTTTCCAGTAAATCTAAGTTGTTTCTTGGCTTACTATTTAGTCGGTCTTCAACTAAGCAGTAAGTCGGGGGGCTACACCTTATAGGTGCACTTGCGTGCACTTTTGTTTCTTTCTCTTAGTGATTACAAGGAAATCCGAGTACTATTCTAAGTAGTGAAGCTCTGACCCCATGTACAGCGAATTCTAGTTACTTGATTCGCGTGCATGAGAAAAGAGCCATGAGCTAATTCCTGACGCCCGGGGGTTAGACTAGTTGGGCAGAGTGCTTAACAAAAGGAAGATTACTTGGAGGAATTAAAGATCAAAAAGGAAAAGGAACAAAAGGACAATAAAATTACATAAATAAAGCAGTTGGACCTTACATCCGAGTGATTGACTGCCTAAATCTTACATGTACATGCTACATGGGTTCATGGGTTTTTACCGCATCAAGTACCTTCTACGACTCCGTACACGATTAAGAAGGATTTACGCAATGAGCGACAACTACGGCTGAGCAAGCGCTTGGCACGGCTACACGCTTACGCCCGTGCCTCGACCGTCTAAATATATAACTCAGCGAGTGCCCCGCATGGCTACGCGCCTACGCCAGCGCCTCGAGCATTCAAGTCTGTGGCACAGCTACACGCCCACGCCAAATTCAGTACGGTTATATTCTTACGCCTCTGGCCATAGGCCACCCTGCGCCTTGAGCGCTAACTACGGCCTTACAGCTATGCCTCACAACCAGTGGCTACAAGCACAACCGGACTAAACCAAATTCAGCTCGGTACACCCCATGTCGGGTTGACTACCGACAGAGCTACAAGAAATACCCATCTCTTGGTATACCCCATGTTGGGTCAGTAGTTGGTCACTGCATGTCAGGATCAGATACCAGTGATGTAAGGATTGAGTTCCAGTAGTATGCTCTTGTTGGGGCCAACGCTGGACACCGCAACTCGGGTATAGATGCATACGGCCAAACCCTATCCTTAAGGTAGGCCCTATGGTGGAGCCACCAGCTGTATCCCACTCCGGTCGGGTGCAGGTACCGTCTGGCTGGCAACAATGATATGCCCCATGTTGGGACACTATCTGTGTGCCGCACCAGCCGGATACAGGTATCATTGGACCAAACCCTATTGAGATGGTATGCTTCATATTGGGCCAATCCCTTTACTCTACGAGTATAGGTACTAGATGGTTAAAAATATGGTACGCCCTCCGGGACTACTAGCTGTATCCTACTATGGTTGGTTCCTGTACCACTCAGCTCTTTAGCTAAAACCACGGTATGCCCTCTGGGGCCACCAGCTGTATCCTACTCTAGTCGGGTATATGTACCGCTCGGCTCTTCAGCCAAAACCAATGGTACGCCCTATGTTGGGTCGTCAGTTGTACATCGCAAGACGAGTACAGATACCACTTCATCAAAATCAAAGTGATGCGCCTTACAAAGAGCCAACCACCAGAACTCCGGTAATCCTGGGTTGGGTATCACTAACAACTCTAAAAATCTCTATGTGTCCTTCACAGTCTCCTCGCAGATAACAGGCAGAAGCCAGTCGGGAAGAAGCATCAACAATCAACAAGCACTCGGCATGAAGCATGACTCATCCAAGCTGCGGTAAAGAGGAGGAGCAACTTTACTATGAAGCACTCGGGGGCTATTGTGGATAACATAGACCTCGGGTACCCACACGGCGGGCCTAAGAGACCATCCGACAGGGGATGGACCAAGTCGGGTGGATAAGGGCATGTACCACTCGGACTCTAGAAGGCTGGCCCGACAAGGAAAGGCATAAAAATAGAGATTTATCCCTAATAGGGAAGATACACTTGTAATCCCGAATAATTACGTATCTGGTAAGAGGATAGAGATAGGGATCCTACCACATAACCGACCAGGACTCTACCTTGTAACACTACCCCCCACTATATAAGGCGGGCAGGGAGCCCATGGTTCGTCATCTTGATCTTCATCATCATCTACATCTTCATCTCCACACCCATCCATCGAGAGACATCTCCCTCCACATTGAGCATCAGATCTCCATTATAATTTCAGAGCACAGCACCACGAGGGCCTGATCCTATATAAAAAGACCCCGCGTGTTGTGCTTCCATCAAGTTTGGATCTTATGCATAGATAACCCCCGGTTAGATACCCGTCGACACCGGTTTCATAAACCGCGAGACGAACGTGAGAAGAAGATGCGATCTGTTCTCGTTCATAGTCTGGACGGAACTTGTATCATGATTTCCCGTTGACTCGGAATGATTTTTGGGGTGATATAAGATGCGTTGGAAAGCTTATCTCGTTATCTTTCCAACAAATCGAAGAATGCCAAAATCCGAGTTCGCATGCGACCGCGGCGCCTATTTGAAGACACTGTGCAGAGAGATCGCGAATTTCGGTGAGCACGTAAAGCTCGTCGGTGTCAGCTACGGCGTTAGGATTGGTCGTGCCACATCTCATGGGACGTTGAAGACCAGCAAAACCTTTCATCGACATTTGTCAAGCTACACCAACCGCGTGGAGATCAATTACGACGACGGCCGACTTCGCCGAACACGGGCGAGATCTCGGCGATAATGTGTTGTTCGACGCCGACCACGGCGTGTGCTACTCGGTGTTGATCGAGACTTGAACGACTACTTCCGTTGACCCGGTTACACGCCTACGCCTCCATGTCTGCAGGTCGGCAACACACTACTCGGCTACACGTCTACACCTGCGTCATGAGCATCCAAGTTTTCAGCTCGGCTGTACGCCATTGCGCACCACGAGCGTCCGGTATGGCTACACGCCTACGGCTTCAAGTCTATTGGTCGGCGACAAGCTACTCGGCTGTATCCCTACGCCCGCGCTATGAGCGCCTAAGTATTCAAGTCAGCTGTACGCCATCGCACGCCACCAGCGCCCGGTAAGGCTACACGCCTACGACACCAAGTCTACGGCTCGGTGATAAACCACTCAGCTACACTCCTACGACCGCACCACGAGCGCCCAAGTATACAGCTTGGCTATACGCCATCGCGCGCCATGAGCGCCCAGTACGGCTACACGCCTACGGCTACAAGTATACGGCTCGGCGACACGCTACTCGGCTACACGCCTACGCCCGCGTCACGAGCGCCCGAGTATTCAGCTCGGCTGTACGGCATCGCGCGCCACGAGCGCCCGGTACGGCTACATACCTACGCCTCCGAGTCTACTGCTCGGCGACACGCCACTCGGCTACACGCCTATGCCCCCAAGCCTTCAGCTCGGCTGTACGCCATTGCGCGCCACGAGCGCCCGGTACGGCTACATGCCTACACATCCGAGTTTATGACTCGGCGACACGCCTACTCCCACGCCACAAGCGCCCAAGTAAACTGCTTGGCTACATGCCCACTCCTAAATCAGAGCTAAGTTCTCATTATCATAATCTTTTCATATAAATCTAAGTTATTTCTTGACTTGCTACTTAGTCGGTCTTCAACTAAGGAGTAAGTCAGGGGCTACACCTAATAGGTGCACTTGCGTGCACTTTTGTTTCTTTCTCTTAATGATCGCAAATGAATCTGGGTGGTTATTCTGAGTAGTGAAGCTCTGACCCACGAACGACGAACTCTAGTCACTCGATACGCGTGCCTAGGAAAAGAGTCATGAGCCAATTCCCAACGCCCAAAGGCTAGACTAGTCGGGCACAGTGCATAACAAAAGAAAGATTACTTGGAGGAATTAATGATCAAAAAGGAAAAGGAGCAAAAATATAAAAATATCTAAAAAAACAGTCGAATCTTACATCCTAGTGATTGTTTTTTTATTCAGATACTGCCTAAATCCTACATGTACATGTTACAGTGATTCATAGGTTCTAACCTCATCAAGTACCTTCTACACTTTGTGTATGATTAAGAAGGACCTGCGCAATGAGCGACAACTACGGCTTGGCGAGCGCTTGGCATGGCTACACGCTTACGCCTGCATCTCGACCGTCCAAATATATATCTCGGCAAGCGCCCGTTCAAATCTATGGCACAGCCACTCGCCCACGCCAACAACGGTACGGCTATACGCTTGCGCATCTGGTCATAGTCCACGCTACGCCCTGAGCGCTAACTACGGCCTTCGAACTGCGTGTCACAACTAGTGGCTACAAGCGCAGCTGGGCTAAGCCAAATTCAGCCTCGGTACACCCCATGTCTGGTCGACTACCGACAAAGCTACAAAAAAAACCCATATCTTGGTATACCCCATGTTGGGTCACTAGTTGGTCACTGCATGTCAAGATTACATAACAGTGATGTCGGGATTGAGTTTCGATGGTACGCTCCAGTTGGGGCCGACGCTATACACCGCAACCTGGGTATGGATAACATACGGCCAAACTCTATCCTTAAGGTACGCCCTGTGGTGGGGCCGCTAGCTGTATCCAACTCCAGTCGGGTACGGGTACTGTCGGTGTCTGGGAATCACGCTCCTGAGGAGCCGAGAGTCCACGGACCGGCAGACGAATTTGTGGTTGGAGTGAGGCCCAACGACAACCCTTCTCAGTAGCCCAGGGAGCGGCCGAGCCAGCGGGGGCTCAGGCCGCGCGGTCTTCCTGGACAAGGCCTGGCGTGATTTGGCAATCTGGGTACAGGTCCTTAATACAGTGCAAGAAGAAAAGAAGAAGATACAAACCATGAAGACACGATCGATTTACCCTAGTTCGAGCCCCCACTGCCGGGTAATAACTCTACTCCAGCTTAGTTGATTATATGGTGGAAACAACACAAGGGTGCTGAGACCGGGCTTGAAGGCACCGATCCCGAGCTTACAGTGGTGGTGACTAAAGGCTAAGGCTACTACTAAGGAAGCTTTGGACGAGTGTGGCTTGATTGTTCGTGCGGTTCATTCGGGATCGGATCGGGGGCCCCTCGAATGTCCAGGAATCCTCCTTTTATAGGCGCGGCGGGTTGGTCGAAGCTGATGCGGCAGGCCCCGCGCGTCGGTCTCTGCTTTAGTGGCGACGCGCTTGTCTCATTCCGGGACTCTGTCTGGTCTCGAGCCTGCAGGGAGAAGCTGGTCTTGATGCCGATACAGGGAAAGAAACCTCATTAGGGAGAAAGCACTTTCCCTTTATCCCCGATATGGCATTGACTGGACCGAGCCAGCCTCGCGCCGCCCGTTGGGGGCGTCGCGTAGCGTAACAACCGTTCGCTGCCTGCCAGGGAGGGCAAACGACAATATCCCACTCCAGTCAGGTACAGGTACTGTCTGGCTGGCAGCAATAATATGCCCCATGTTGGGACACTATCTGTGTGCCGCACCAGCCGGATACAGGTATCATTGGACCAAACCCTATTGAGATGGTATGCTTCATATTGGGCCAATCGCTTTACTCTACGAATATAGGTACTAGATGGTTAAAAATATGGTACGCCCTCCGGGACCACTAGTTGTATCCTACTATGGTCTGTTCCTGTACCACTCAGCTCTTTAGCTAAAACCACGGTATGCCCTCTGGGGCCACCAGCTGTATCCTACTCCAGTCGGGTATAGGTACCGCTCGGCTCTTCACCCAAAACCAATGGTACGCCCTATGTTGGGTCGTCAGTTGTACATCGCAAGACGAGTACAGATACCACTTCATCAAAATCAAAGTGATGCGCCTTACAGAGAGCCAACCACCAGAACTCCGGCAATCCCGGGTTGGGTATCACTAACAACTCTAAAAATCTCTATGTGTCCTTCACAGTCTCCTCACAGATAACAGGCAGAAGCCAGTCGGGAAGAAGCATCAACAATCAACAAGCACTCGGCATGAAGCATGACTCATCCAAGGTGCGGTAAAGAGGAGGAGCAACTTTACTATGAAGCACTCGGGGGCTATTGTGGATAACATAGACCTCGGGTACCCACACGGCGGGCCTAAGAGACCATCCGACAGGGGATGGACCAAGTCGGGTGGATAAGGGCATGTACCACTCGGACTCTAGAAGGCTGGCCCGACAAGGAAAGGCATAAAAATAGAGATTTATCACTAATAGGGAAGATACACTTGTTATCCCGAATAATTACGTATCTGGTAAGAGGATAGAGATAGGGATCCTACAACGTAACCGACCAGGACTCTACCTTGTAACCCTACCCCCCCACTATATAAGGCGGGCAGGGAGCCCATGGTTCGTCATCTTGATCTTCATCATCATCTACATCTTCATCTCCACACCCATCCATGGAGAGACATCTCCCTACACATTGAGCATCAGATCTCCATTATAATTTCAGAGCACAACACCACGAGGGCCTGAACCTATATAAAAAGACCGCGCGTGTTGTGCTCCCATCAAGTTTGGATCTTATGCATAGATAACCCCCGGTTAGATACCCGTCGACACCAGTTTCATAAACTACGAGACGAACGTGGGAAGAAGATGCGATCTGTTCTCGTTCATAGTCTGGACGAAACTTGTATCATGATTTCCCATTGACTCAGAATGATTTTTGGGGTGATATAAGATGCGTTGGAAAGCTTATCTCGTTATCTTCCAACAAATCTAAGAACGCCAAAATCCGAGTTTGCATGCGACCGTGGCGCCTATTTGAAGACACTGTGCAGAGAGATCGCGAATTTCGGCGAGCTCATAAAGCTCGTCGGTGTCAGATACGGCGTTAGGATTGGTCGTGCCACATCTCGTGGGACGTTGAAGACCAGCAAAACCTTTCATCGACATTTGTCAATCGACACCAACCGCGTGGAGATCAATTATGACGACGGCCGACTTCGCCGAACACGGGCGAGACCTCAGCGATAATGTGTTGTTCGACGCCGACCATGGCATGTGCTACTCGGTGTTGATCGAGACTTGAACGACTACTTCCGTTGACTCGGTTACACGCCTACGCCTCCATGTCTACAGGTCGGCAACACGCTACTCCGCTACACGTCTACACCTGCGTCACGAGCATCCAAGTTTTCAGCTCGGCTGTACGCCATTGCGCGCCACGAGCGTCCGGTATGGCTACACGCCTACGACTTCAAGTCTATTGGTCGGCGACAAGCTACTCGGCTGTACACCTACGCCCACGCCATGAGCTCCTAAGTATTCAAGTCGGCTGTACGCCATCACACGCCACGAGCGCCCGGTACGGCTACACGCCTACGACACCAAGTCTACGGCTTGGTGATAAACCACTCAGCTACATTCCTACGACCGCACCACGAGCGCCCAAGTATACAGCTCGGCTGTACGCCATCGCGCGCCACGAGCGCCCAGTACGGCTACACGCCTACGCCTACAAGTATATGGCTCGGCGACACGCTACTCGGCTACACGCCTACGCCCGCGTCACGAGCGCCCGAGTATTCAGCTCGGCTGTACGACATCGCGCGCCACGAGCGCCCGGTACGGCTACATACCTACGCCTCCAAGTCTACTGTTCGGCGACACGCCACTCGACTACACGCCTATGCCCCCAAGCCTTCAGCTCGGCTGTACGTCATTGCGCGCCACGAGCGCCCGGTACGGCTACATGCCTACACATCCGAGTTTATGACTCGGCGACACGCCTACTCCCACGCCACAAGCGCCCAAGTAAACTGCTTGGCTACATGCCCACTCCTAAATCAGAGCTAAGTTCTCATTATCATAATCTTTTCATATAAATCTAAGTTATTTCTTGACTTGCTACTTAGTCGGTCTTCAACTAAGGAGTAAGTCAGGGGCTACACCTAATAGGTGCACTTGCGTGCACTTTTGTTTCTTTCTCTTAATGATCGCAAATGAATCTGGGTGGTTATTCTGAGTAGTGAAGCTCTGACCCACGAACGACGAACTCTAGTCACTCGATACGCGTGCCTAGGAAAAGAGTCATGAGCCAATTCCCAACGCCCAAAGGCTAGACTAGTCGGGCACAGTGCATAACAAAAGAAAGATTACTTGGAGGAATTAATGATCAAAAAGGAAAAGGAGCAAAAATATAAAAATATCTAAAAAAACAGTCGAATCTTACATCCTAGTGATTGTTTTTTTATTCAGATACTGCCTAAATCCTACATGTACATGTTACAGGGGTTCATAGGTTCTAACCTCATCAAGTACCTTCTACACTTTGTGTATGATTAAGAAGGACCTGCGCAATGAGCGACAACTACGGCTTGGCGAGCGCTTGGCATGGCTACACGCTTACGCCTGCATCTCGACCGTCCAAATATATATCTCGGCAAGCGCCCGTTCAAATCTATGGCACAGCCACTCGCCCACGCCAACAACGGTACGGCTATACGCTTGCGCATCTGGTCATAGTCCACCCTGCGCCCTGAGCGCTAACTACGGCCTTTGAATTACGTGTCACAACTAGTGGCTACAAGCGCAGCCGGGCTAAGCCAAATTCTGCCTCGGTACACCCCATGTCTGGTCGACTACCGGCAAAGCTACAAAAAAATACCCATATCTTGGTATACCCCATGTTGGGTCACTAGTTGGTCACTGCATGTCAAGATTAGATAACAGTGATGTCGGGATTGAGTTTCGATGGTACGCTCCAGTTGGAGCCGACGCTATACACCGCAACCTAGGTGTGCATAACATACGGCCAAACCCTATCCTTAAGGTATGCCCTGTGGTGGGGCCGTTAGTTGTATCCAACTCCAGTTGGGTACGGGTACCGTCGGTGACACTTCGTATAACTTCGTATAATGTATGCTATACGAAGTTATTACGCACCGCAACCTGGGTGTGGATAACATACGGCCAAACTCTATCCTTAAGGTATGCCCTGTGGTGGGGCCGCTAGCTGTATCCAACTCCAGTTGGGTACGGGTACCGTCTGGCTAACAACAATGATATGCCTCATGTTTGGATACTAGCTGTGTGCCGCACTAGTTGGATACAGATATCATTGGGCCCAATGCTATCCAGATGGTATGCTCCATGTTGGGCCAATCGCATTACTCTACGAGTACAGGTACCAAATGGTTAAAAATATGGTATGCCCTCTCGGGTCACAACTGTATCCCACTCCGATCGGATACAAATACCGCTCGGCTCTTCAGCCAAAACCACGGTATGTCCTATGGGGCCACCAGCTGTATCCCACTCCGGTCAGGTATAGGTACCGCTCAGTTCTTCAGCCAAAACCACGTTATGACCTATGGGGCCACCAGCTGTATCCCACTCCGGTCTAGTACAGGTGCCGCTCGGCTCTTTAGCTAAAACCAATGGTACACCCCATGGTTGGTCACCAGCCGTACATCGCAAGACGAGTACAGCTACCACTTCATCAAAATCAAAGTGATGCGCCTTACAATGGGCCGACCACCAAAATTTCGGCAATCCCGGGCTTGGTATGACTAACAACTCTATGGATATCAATGAGTCCTTCACAGTCTCCTCGCAGATAGCAGGTAGAAGCCAGTCGGGAAGAAGCATCAACAATCTACAAGCACTCGGCATGAAGTATGACTCATCCAAGGTGCGGTAAAGAGGAGCAGCAACTCGACTATATAGCACTCAGAGGCTACTGTGGATAATATAGATCCCGGGTACCCACACGGCGGGCCTAAAAGAACACCCGACAGCGGATAGACCAAGTCGGGTGGATAAGGACGTGTACCACTAGGACTCTAGAAGGCTTGCCCGGCAAGGAAATACCTAAAGATTGAAGTCTATCCCTAATAGGAAAGATACAATAGTAATCCCGGATAACTACATGTCTCACTAGAGGATAGAGATAGGAATCCTACCTCGTAACCAACCAGGACTCTACCTTATAACCCTGCCCCCACTATATAAGGTGGGCAGGGAGCCCCCTGGATCGGCATCATCATCCCACATCTGGATCATCATCTACATCTTCATCTACACACCCATCCATGAAGAGACATCTCCCTCCACATTGATCATCACATCACCATTATAATCCCAGAGCACAGGGCTAGGGTATTACCTCCGCCGCGAGGGCCTGAACCTATATAAAAAATACCACCTGTCTTGTGCTACCATCTAGTTTGGATCTTGCGCATCACCCCATATATAATCATTGCCGACGATAACCCCTGGTTAACTACCCGTCGACACCAACGTAATGGGTAAAGACCTGCTTAGACATGCTTAGGCTTAAACAAATGTTTTGGCGGTTAGCCAGGGAACGGTGAACCGATATTCACCGTTCATTCAATCATTCATTCATTTAAAAAGGTTATGACATGTGACAATTAGGTCTAATAGATGCATGTTGGGCTGGGTGTTGTGCATGGTTATAGCAAAGTGGTGTGTTGGTCCGGTTTGGTCGGTTGGTTGGGATTGTTCCGGCATAGTAAGGTCGATGACCGTGAAAGTAGAGATGATTTGGTTGGTGCATTGCCCCATGGATGACATCCCGAGGGATGATTAAGGCACGAGATGCCTTGTGTTGGGTTTAGCCAGGGCTTACCCAGGAGGAGCGCGGAAGAGCACGCGTAGCGAGGTGATCGCTGCAATCTGAGAGATGGTTCCAACACAACGTGTGGCCATTGCGCGGAGTATGGGTTTCGGATCGCCAGCTGTGAGAGCTATGCGGAGGCCCTTTGGGACCACTCTCGACACGGACCAGCTTTGGTCATCACCGAGGGTGATAAAGGCCACACTTACCTAGGGTGACACTAGGCTAGTGTGGGCTGGCAACCCTCCTAGGCCGAGGCAGGCATGCCATGGCAAGTGTGGTCCACAACGGGATTGCCAGTACCGGAAAGATGGTGGGTTATGGATTGGGGCAACATGGAGTTCGGTTTGGTTGGGATCAAGGTGAAGTATGCTAGTTGAGTTTGAGTTGGTTACTTTAAGGTTGGTCGTCGTGGTCTGTTGGTTGGGGCTTGGGTTGTGTACTTGGTTGTGTTTGTTACGGTGCTGAACTCCTTGTTTCTTATTAAAGAAACACAATACCTGATGCTAGATAGGGTAATTTAAACTTATCTTAAAAACTAGCTTTACGCAAATAAAATAACCTCTTTCCCCAATCAAAGCCATCTATCACTAAGTGTATTGAGGGAAGTGTTAACTAGTCAGCGTTTGGATGATGCTGACCTCGCATACTTCCACTCTTTTAGATGAAAGTGCAGAGAAGGTTTTGTTCGAGTCCATGGAGATGATCTGGGCTACGATGGTCATGATACGGTTTAGCGTTTGCTCCAGTCGCCTGCAGCAAGGCATAACCATTGGAGGATTTTTCGGATGATGTTATATATGTTCTGCCGACTCTTATGATTTTTCCTACCACAGTTGTATGGCTGCTTAGCTTATTTAATATTAAGCCTGCGTCATGCAACAAGATATGTGATACTCCGAATTATGAAACTTATGTCTATATGATACTCGGCTATGTGTTGCATGCACTAGAGTACTGATCTAGGGTCTAGTGAATGTGAACAGCAACCCTATGGTAAGTATAAAAAGAGGGTGGACATTTGTCACATCATGATTTGACATTTTTGATAAATTGATTGAAAATATATTGTCAAAATGGGACATCAGGAATGTTTTCATGGTTGGGATCCTTTTCTCCTCTCCCATAAAACAATTCTGACTAGGAGTAACTTTTTGCTAGTTGGTGCAAGTATTGCACCGGTTATAAGAATGGGAGAAAAAATTTATGTTCCTCCTTAATCTAAAGACTACTAATCATATGAACATGCAAACACTACAAGAAAACTAGGCTAATATACCGACACATTAGTACCGGTTTCCTGTTAGCCCTAACAGTACAACCTCGATTCCTGTTATGTAAGGGCCATAACTCGTTAAGTCTTAGACCTAGCAGTTGCTTCCTAGCAGTCGTTACTAGAGTTTGGGCCTAACGGCTCTGTGATTAAATACTTTGATGCGAAATCTCTCTCGAGTAAAGTGTACTAACTCTGTAGTGTTAAAAGTATCGTGATAGCCATGCACGTGGTTATCAACATGCGAGGAGAGTGTTGATATGATAGACGTACTCTTATTTTTCAAAAACCTGGTTTTATGAAATGGTTTGAGAACTGAGTTTTAATTATGGTGCTGGATTGTCATTTCTTTCCTTTTCTGCTCTAGCACTGGATGATCACAGCATAAGTTCCGGCTCAACAATGGACAAACGAAGAGGATGATTTCCGTCTTGATGGAGGACCGTCAAAGACGAGGTCTTGAGTTCCCCCCTATATAAATGTAACATCATCTTTTTTCCAAAATTAAAAACTCATGCATGAGCATTACTTAAAGAATTAATTTACAAATTAAAAAACCAAAAATGAGTATGTTACTTTAAAAATTAATAAAATCTTTTTCTAGTAACTAGAAATTGCTGAAATCTCCTGAAAATTGTTCTTGTGATCTAAAAATTTGGTAAAAATGAAAAGTTTGTTTTAAAATAAATATAATTAAATAATAAATTATTTTATGTGACAAAATAATTCTAGAAAATCTAAAAATGATTTTTGGAGCCTTTTTAGCCTTTTCTCTCAAGGGAAAAATTTGAAATTAATTGGTAAAGTGGTGAGGCCCCCTTGTCATTCTCCCCCACCCTTTCCTCTTCAGTTTCACCTCTGAAAATTCAAGGAGTTTCGCAGCCACCTTGGATTCCCCATTGAAGCCACCATGAAGAAGGAGATCAAGAGCTTGCAACAGAAGTTTTAATGCCCAAAACTGCAGCTCATCACTCCATTTCGGTTTCTTCAGTTGCTAAGCCATAAATTTGAGCCATTTTGCCATGCAATTCATCACTAAATACCCTATAAAAAAACCCCAAACTGAGCTTTATTGCTACCCCCAAAATTGCTCTGTTGTACTCCGAATCGATTGTCTCCGATGAGCTCCTGCCCTCCCTCTGCCCCTGTGGATGTAGCCTAGGCCAGCCCCGAGCCGCCGCCGTTGCCGAAGCGCCGCCATGGCATCCTCCTCCGCCGCTGCTATCCCTTTGCTGCGCCGCCGCGCCACCGCCGCCCCAGCCATGACGCCACCGCCATGAGCCTCCCCTCACTCCCACGAAGCCCACCTCCTCACTTTGGTCGCCGCCGTCTCCGTTTGCGCCACCGTCACACACGTACCGCGCCGTGTCGTCGCGCCTTCATTTTTCAATTATCTATGGGATAAAAATAGTTTTTTTGAATTAAAAATTTTAAAACCATAACTAAAAACCATCATACGGAACCTTCGGCGGTTATTCGCTCCAATTTTTAGGTTAATGTATGTAAATTATATTATTTTATAGTTTATGAGGTTAAGTGATTTGTATGATATTTAAGTTAACTTATTTCTTTATTTTAAAATTTAAATATTTATATTTAAAACTCATCGTGTCTTCTAGTGTCGTTCGTGATCTTGCATCGGCGTAATTCCTAACAATAGAAGCGATAGCCATGTTTTGGCTCGTCCACATGTGCACGTACTCAGTATTTACCATCTAGATACAACACAACTACATGCATGATTTCACAAATCAAATGCGTTGTGTAGTATGACTTGTATGCAAAGAAGATATGGGTGTATACAGTACGAGAAATGCGCCCATATGCTTGCCCAAGCGATTCGGGCTTATTTTGACCCATTATCATGTGCTGTGAGATTTGTGTACAGACCACCTACTCCTTTACATGGTCTTATGCAAAAACAAAAACACTAAATTTTTTTCAAAAAGAAATTGTATCTTTTTTTCTCTCTTCTCCTTCACATACCCTGACCGAGCCGGCTCTCCTTGGCAGCGTGGTCATCAACAACCACTGTGGCGGGGTTGTGTGACCAGCACCCAAAGGATCCATCGTATTTTAAACGAGCCGAGTCAAGCGAACATGGCCAACGGGGCAGGTCCTACAACTCTAAGCACCGGCATCACCGATGACCATGCTGCCGAGGAGAGCCGGCTCGGCCATGGTGTAGGTAGCTAGGAGAAGATAGAAGGGAAAGATGAGAAAGAAGAACCCGGTTGTTTTTTTAAAAAAAAAAAAAATTTTAAAAGACCATGTGAGAGAAAAGGTAGGCTATACAAGAATCTCAATAGGACCAAGGGCAAGAAAAAATCCAGGAATTATTTGGGCAAGAACAAATGACCTAGCTACTCGTATATGGAGTAGTTTACTATGCACGCTTGCCAGGTGGCATGAGCCTGTTTAGACTTGGGTTGTGCACCTAGTTTGGGCACATGGTTTCAACCGGAAAATTGTAAGGAGATGATAAAACATGAGCCTAGATCCGCAGGATTATCTGACTGTTGCATGCCACGTACTTCCTCGTTCCCGGGTCAAAGAAGACGTGAGGACATCACCTCCAACTCCCCAAGGCCCCGAGACAAAACAGCCACCTTGGTTGGGGTTCCCCTGACCAGACATTCTTCACCAACGTACGTGCAGCTCATCTCCTGATGGGAGATCAGAGAACGGGATTCGGTTCAGATGCATTCATGCATCTGGTCTCGATCGCACGATTGGTGCGTCATGGAAGGTCAGGCAGGCAGGCAGCTAGGCATGCATGTCGGGCGCTGGCGAGGGAGGGATGGAAGCATGCAGCCGACCTGTCGGTTGCTTCGCGCCCTCGTTTTTCAGCGGGAAGGTCCGGCCGTTCGATCGATCCTGTCCTTGCCGACTGACCTCACGGGCGTTGTTGCGTTTGGGTTTTGGCTGATCGGGAGCACGGATGAGCAATGCCTAGGCTCTATGTTTCTTTTTTTTTTTTGATAATATGTGTATCCTTTGCACTTGCACGACTGCCTTTTCTCCTCCCCAGCTCCCTCACCTCCTCTTCTTACATTGCCCCCCCTCCGGCCCTACCCCTCCCCCCAACACCCCCATCTCATGTGCAGTCGGGCTTGGATCAAGTGATTGTGCCGATTAGTTGATAGGCCCTACGCCTACCTGCCAGAAACCTCGATGGCTCGTCAGAGTGTTGGACGAAAAACTCGAGGCTTTCATCAACAGCGCTAGAAATCACGAAAACCTCTTCGAAACCCCCCTCCATTGAAGGACATATTCCCTATCGAAGAAGGATGGAAATCTCACTAGAAACCTTGACAAAAATCATGCTGAAAATCTTAGAAACCATGGGTTTTCCATCTCGATCCATATCCAGGTTTCGACCATCTCCAGTGATGCTTCTGTCCTTCATCAGCTCAAAACGTAGAGAAAAGCCAGCTAGGTTAGAGGGGAGCTAAATAGGAGAAGAAGGAAACTCAGTTCAGATAGAGAGAAAGAAGAGGGAGTCGAGGAGAGAAGAAATGTAGGAGTCTTTAAAAATAGTTTAGTGTATAATGGATGGTATAGATAATCAAAATAATTGCTTTTCTAATAGCAAAAGGTGTACTCTTTTTTCATAAAGAGAGAGAAAAGTTGCTTGTACATACAACTCATCGTCCAAAAGAAAAGAAAGGTTAACATAGAAGCAAAGAAGGGTGACATTAGTACAAAAATAATTTAAGATGAATAGAACGATGTAGGAGAGAATAATTTACATTGATGTCACAAATATGGACGATCGATCTACATGAGGAATACTAGCCAGCGTAGAAAAAGGAGATTGCCATACTAAAGTGCGTAAAATATGGTTAAGGTAATTCTTTTTTGTTGTGAATGCATGTTATTTTGGATGGTAACTTGCTTTAAATTATTTATAATTCCATACATTTTGCTATTTTGGTAAAAAAATTAATGTACCGCAGTTTTGTTCTATGATGTTACTATTATATATCATAAAAAGTTGATGTTAAAACATGTCCTAATCAAAGTTTTAAATTTTTATCTATACATATTTTTTGAATTATTTGGAATAGATACATGAAACAATGCATATAGATTATTCTTGAAAAGCACCTCCATGATATCATATTTTGTGGATTTTATAAACAAAAATCAATGGTAATTGGTGGTCAAATTATATTGCGAAGATCGTGTCAACGTACAAAACGTCTGGTACGTCTTTATGAGGTCTGTGATAGTTAGAGCATGTACCATGGTACACATCAGCTGTCTCTAACCGTTTATAAGGTTTGCCATGTAAGATGGATAATGATGTGGAGGAGAGAGAGTGTGCATAGAGAGTTGAGCCGTCTCCAATGCAAGAGATGACTCTACACGCTAATTAAGAATTCCGTGTGTTATTAAGTGGCATAAAAAAAATATGCAGCCGTCTCTAAACCATCTCTACCATTGTATTAGTCGTCTCTAAGTCATCTCTATAAGTGGCACGACAATGGTTAGAGATGGTTGTTGTCTCAACCATTGTACATGCTCTTAGGCGTGGGAAGCTCAAAGTTGACAATCTCAACGAGACAATTCAAACAATAATAGTCGCTCTCACCTAGATACGCGCACCATTCTAGTCAAAATACAGCTGCAAAAGGTTGAGTGGTACCACCAGTGAAATACAACTACCTAGGTTGAGTGGTGCCATCGACAAGATTTATCGCTCAACAATTCATCATTTGTGAAAGCTCTTGCTAGAAAACCTAATCAACATGCTCAATACTGGTGAGCGCCTTTTTTACAAAACATAGTGAACGGACCGTACCATGTTGCTTTATTAGTTTTATCCAGCTTATAGATTTGTATAACGGCACAGTAAAACGTCTTAGGAGGCATCCAACGAAGATATCGCCCAGGTTTACCGACATGCAACGATGAAACCTTTTGCATTTTAGGCCACACAAAACTATTCCATTGTAATTTCGGCTTTTGTTATGCGAAAAATAATCTGATCAGTCTCTTAAAATTGTCCTGATTATAAATTTTGAACATTAATATTACATCACTCTATTTGGCAACCTTTATTATACTAAAAAGCTAAGTTGGTTTGAACATGATCGTAAAACAAGATGTCGATTGTTCGTTTAAGCTAACACTCACTTCTCAATGATGGCAATCCAATGGAAAAAGTGTGTTGCATCATAGGCTCTCTTAGAGCATATACAATGGTTGAGATAACGGTTGTCTCTAACTATTACCATGTTACCTATAGACAACATGAAAGATAACATATACAATGGTAGAGATAGTTCCACGTTTTTATAGGTAATTTGCTCACATACAAAGTTTTTTAGTTCTCGTGTAGAGTCGACTCTTACTTTAAAGACGACTCGAATATCTATGCATACTCTCTTCTCCACATCATCACAAATCCTACATGGCAGACCTTATGAAATGGTTTACAGACTACTCAGGTGGATTGTTGTACATGCTCTTACATTGCTAGTTACTCCTAACTTTTAAGCCGCTTCATGGCATAAGGGCAAGCCAAAATTTCGGGCACAAGCCTAGCCAAAGATTGATGTTGAGATGCTCATGGCCTTTGGTAGTCAAGTAAACCAAATTCAGGAGATGATATGAATGGCAACACAATGGTTCGATAGAATTGCTTTTGAATATTCATAACTAACATACATACAAATAAACTCATAGGTGGCATAGTACTCCAGGTTGGCCTAGCCTAAGCTCCACCCCGCCATCCCGCCATCACTTACATGCCAGTCCTTATTATCCATGCAAGTCGCTCAAATAAATTCCATTCATTTCATGGCTAGCATGCCGGTCCTAACTCAGGGTAGCTTTGGTAAAACCTGTTCATCTACAAGAGAGAGACCCGAGTACGTGACTTCTCATTTTCTCTGCCCTGCAGAAGCCTTCCGTCCCAAAAGATCCAGCGCCAGGGGTCCCTCT
Source organism: Raddia distichophylla (assembly GCA_005191435.1). Taxonomy (NCBI): domain Eukaryota; kingdom Viridiplantae; phylum Streptophyta; class Magnoliopsida; order Poales; family Poaceae; genus Raddia; species Raddia distichophylla. The sequence continues at coordinate 2,574,575 of SPJY01037268.1, read as the reverse complement.
CTCTCCCTTCGTCGACCTCATCGAAGAGGAGAGAGAGGGAAGGATCTTGTTCCCTTCTCCTTCCTTCCTTCCCTCCCTCCCTCCTTTCCCTCTCCCCTCCCCATCCCCTCTCCCCCCTTATGCTCCCTTGACTAAATCAGTTTCTTCTTATCACTGGCGGCTGTGCTGGTGGTGAGAGGAATGGTTTGGGCCTCGGAGGAGCACGTCATAGAGGTGGTTTGCGGGATGTTTAGGGCAGGGTCCGGGGCTAGTAGGTTTAGATTAGGAGTAGCTAGGGTTTTCTCATCGACGATTTATCTGATCCGACGAAGCTTTTAGTCCTCGGTGGCATCTCCAACGTCGACATTGTCGGATTCCGATAGAGGCTACTGGAGGTATGTTTTCCTCACCGGTGCTTGTCCCTATAGAGGCCTCTCGGTGGTGGATGTGATCCGGAGTAGAGGATTGAGACACTTCTTTGCCGCTGCTAGTCTCTATGACGAAGCCTTCCCCCGTGGTGACTACGACATGGTCTTTTGGATCCATGGCCAATAATTTCCTTGGTGGTGGTGGTGTCGACGGTGCGTTTTTCCATTGACCTTAGTTGGGGATTCTCTGTTCCACATATCTTCCAGTGGAAGACAACTGTTGCGGTATTGCCATAGGGCATGCTTTTGGTGGATCCTTACCGTTTCAAAACCCAATGCGCTATTGGCCGTAGTAGCTTAAATCTAGCATGTTTCTGGCTAGTCATGGTCTTTTCTCCGATGGCGGTTGAAGTGAACAGCTACAAATTAGAGTTGGAGCAAACAAAAGGTGTTTCTTTATAGTGTTTTTTCTTTGGTTTCTCGCTGTAATGTTGCTATGTAATGTCTCTTCAAATTAATGAAATATCCTCTTATAAGAAAAGGAGAAAAAACTCGGGGAAGCGTTGTCTGGAGGAACACGAGCAATGTGGATTCTTGCAAATCCTGCAATTGGACATTGCCGCATTGCTACAGCCGTTTTAGCAGCCAAACAAGTTGACAAAGAAACACGAGCAATGTGAACGCTTAAGAACCCAGCGACCAAGCATTGATGCATTGCTACAGCCATTTTAGCAGCAAAACAAGTTTTCAAACTGTATGGAGTTTGAAACTCTCCAATCTCCTTACTGTAGAGCTAAGGAAACTGTCATTATGTCATATCCTATCAAAAAAATGACAAACGAAACATCAGAAATTCTGGCACAGAGGATTCCCAACTGTTGGATTTCTGAATGGGTCACAAAGTTTCACAGCAGTTGCCTTTGCAATGGAAAATCGATCTGTGTAGGCTGCTCTCTTCCCATAGTTCACATGTTCATATGCCTAGAAATGTAATTGAGGAAAAAAAGACAAATTAGGAATTAAACACAGGGTAATTAAGTCAATGAAGAACACAAGACAAAAAAAACAGACCTTGGGCCAAGCTATTCCGTAATCCATACGGATAGATGACGCAAGGCAAAAAGATAACTAGATCATTGGGAGTTGCCGCATCAACATATATAATGGATGTGGGTCTACTCACTGGAGAGTGGACATTTACTGATTACTGAATGGGAGATGTATTTAAAGATTATGGAAACGTATAGTTTTGCTCAGCTTGACTATTTTATTTCTTCCCCCGTGGTGACTACGACATGGTCTTTTGGATACATGGCCAATAATTTTCTTGGTAGTGGTGGTGTCAACGGTGCGTTTTTCCATTGACCTTGGTTGGGGATTCCCTGTTCCACATATCTTCCAGTGGAAGACAACTGTTGCGGTATTGCCATAGGGCATGCTTTTGGTGGATCCTTCCCGTTTCAGAACCCAATGCGCTATTGGCCGTAGTAGCTTAATCTAGCATTTTTTCTGGCTAGTCATGGTCTTTTCTCCGATGGCGGTTGAAGTGAACAGCTACACATTACAGTTGGAGCAAAGAAAAGGTGTTTCTTTATAGTGTTTTTTCTTTGGTTTCTCGCTGTAATGTTGCTATGTAATGTCTCTTCAAATTAATGAAATATCCTCTTATAAGAAAAGAGAAAAAAAAACTCGGGGAAGCGTTGTCTGGAGGAACACGAGCAATGTGGATTCTTGGCAATTGGACATTGCTGCATTGCTACAGCCATTTTAGCTGCCAAACAAGTTGACAAAACACAAGAGCAATGTGAACGCTTAAGAACCCAGCGACCAGGCATTGATGCATTGCCACAGCCATTTTAGCAGCAAAACAAGTTTTCAAACTGTATGGAGTTTTCCAATCTCCTTATTGTAAAGCTAAAGAAACTGTCATTATGTCATATCCTATCAAAACAATGACAAACGAAACATCAGAAATTCTGGCACAGAGGATTCTCAATTGTTGGATTTCTGAATGGGTCACAAAGTTTCACAGCAGTCGCCTTTGCAATGAAAATCGATCTGTGTAGGTTGCTCTCTTCCCATAGTTCACATGTTCATATGCCTAGAAATGTAATTGAGGGAAAAAGACAAATTAGGAATTAAACACAGGGCAATTAAGTCAATGAAGAACACAAGACAAAAAAAACAGACCTTGGGCCAAGCTATTCCGTAATCCATACGGACAGATGACACAAGGCAAAAAGATAACTAGATCATTGGGAGTTGCCGCATCAACATATATAATGGATGTGGGTCTACCCACTGGAGAGTGGACATTTACTGATTACTGAATGGGAGATGTATTTAAAGATTATGGAAACGTATAGTTTTGCTCAGCTTGACTATTTTATTTCTATGTCAGGTTTCCTGTCCTGGCCTCAAACCTTCAGCACAGTGACCAGCTCCGATATTTTCTTTCTTCATAATTTTCCTGTCGTCAAAGTTCCCAACTAGTTTGTCTCGAAAAAATAAGGGGAGAGATCCCAACCCCTAACCATCGCCACTGTATGCACTCACTAGGAAGTAGAATAAACTTGATTTATCTTAGAACTTCCAAGAGACCAAGAGTCCAAGACACATTACTAGCAGTCAGAATTAGAAAATGGTTGGAAAACCATTAAAAATACTGATATAACTTCCATAATGAAATGTTAAAAATCCTTCGACAAGGCATCTTCCTATTTGTCTTCATGTCTTGGTATAGTACTTACAATAAAAAGGTTAATTCAAGGCAACATACTTTCTTGCATTAGTTCATGAGAAGATATGAAGATAATATATGCAGCAAACAGAAGTATTGAAGGTTGGTCAGAATAAAATGGTAAATTTTTTACAGAGCAACAGTGTTGATAGTTTATGATCAGGTCCAAAATTTGACCGCCAAAGGTTTCTTTATATGACAGCAAACATAACATAATACATTTGGTGAAAATAGGCAGCCTGAAAAAGTGTCATAAAGAAAGTGTTATCATTACCTTGAATGGGCTCTTTAGTTTTTCCTCCCTTGAATCAAACTCGGAGTTTCTCCATCCCAGATAACTTCTGAGCAGCATCCCGCACCTTTTCAATATACCCCTCAATTGGTGGTGTGAGTGTTGCCATGAAACGATTTGCGGGAAATGGTGTCATGTCAGGAACCATAGCAGCAGCTTGCAGCTTCTCAGGAAGTGCGGCGATTGCCTCCTTCTTGAGCCTAAGAAGCGATGTTTCGGCAGTTCGTCGTGCACGGTGCTGTCGCATTAGCACACGGCTGTATTCTTTAGCAAGTCGCCGACCATCTTCAACTGTCAGTTCATATTTAGGGATTGCCTCCTCATCAACCAGCCCAAGACTGATATAGTCAAGGCCAGGAGTGCCCATCAGCACACGATCACTATCACCTCCACTGGTACCTTTACCTTTTGACTTGGCTTTAGTCTTAGCCATATCAAGTTCACGTTGCCGGTCCTTCGAGATGAGTCCAAGCTCCTCACGTTTCGCCTCACGAATACGCTCCTTGGGGGACAAGTGGCGTAGGGGAGTCGGAGCACTGAGACAAGATTCTGCAATCTGCGTAATACGCTCAATGGCCTCACGACGACCACGACCACCACCACCACCAGTGGCAGCTGCAGCACCCTTCTTTACTCCAACGGAGGAACGCTTCAAAGGTTGACCAGACTTGAGCTTAGCCTTGCCCTTAGCTGTGCCACTCACTGGCGCACATTGTTGAAGCTGGTGATGCTTGCTGGTCAGCCGGGATGACAATGGGGTGCTCACAGTGTGCGCCTTGAAAAGAAGTCGGAACATGGTGCGAGGTGCACTTGACGTCATAAGACTGCCGTCTGTGCAAATCAGTAAAATATAACTAGATTGCCTTTTTGCATGAAATGGTGAACACTTTATATGGGTAGTCAATTACAAAATCAATGTAACAGAAATTGTAAATCCATTGCATGGTAGAGAAGTACTGGAGCAAAAACCATTAGTGTTTAAGGCTCGACCAGTCAATCCAATTTTCCAGAATGAATAAAAAGATCTGGCATGTAATTTTGGACTTTTTGTGAATAAATTGCAGGCAGAATTTAGGGTTGGACTAAATGTGGGACATGGAGTTCAAGATGAAACATTGAAACCCCAAAGTTTGAATATGAATGGCAGTGGCCAAACAATGATTCATTGATTCTACAAGCATACAATGAACACCAAATACTACAACCTCCTTTAAGAACTATGAGGTGTCTTTTGACTTTCACAAGAATTAAGGTGTCCATGGATTTGAAGGGACATGAGAAAAGGTTACTTACATAACCCTTATAATAGCCTTGGAAAGAGGAGAGAGAGAGAGCTTTGTGTGGGTCAACGAATAAATACAAATGGTTTGAAGATAATAAATGTAGGTATAGAAAGGTGTCCATGGATTTGAAGAGACATGAGAAAAGGTTACTTACATAACCCTTATAATAGCCTTGGAAAGAGGAGAGAGAGAGAGAGAGAGAGAGCTTTAGAGAGAGAGAGAGAGAGCTTTGTGTGGGGTCAACGAATAAATACAAATGGTTTGAAGATAATAAATGTAGGTATAGAAGGAGACATCACTAAACACGACCATTCAAATGCCTTATAAAAACAAATGGAGTAGTAAGTATCCACATTGGTGCATTATAAGTGAGCACAAATTTTCCTTTTCAGCCACTACTCTAGTCTTAAAAGCTACAATATCTGATTTCCTTTCTTTAATTCTTTTCCATATAATTTATCACTGATTGGTTGGCACGGCATAGACCCAAATATTTCCATGCAATATCATGTATAAACATGTGTACAGTCATCTTGTAAATTGGTTTCTGAGGCCCAAGATCAATGACTGCTGTCAGGGCTAGGCATGAGCATTTGTTTTTACGGAGCATTTGTTTTTACGGTTCATTTGGCTTGTCTACAATTTGGTTTGGCAAAAGTGCCTGCTGAAAATACCAAACCTATAATAAACCATTTCGATATTCCCGAATATACCCATTTGCACAATGGAAACAAACTTGCATATAGGGCTGGGCATTAAGTTAATTTTGTCTAATTGGTCCAGCTTATTCGGTTTTGATATCGTTCAGTTTTCTAATATGGATACTGATATTTTTTTTAGGGGCAAAAAATGAAAATCAGCAAATGTAACTGAATATTTTGGTTCAGTACACATAAATTCAGCAGGCTGAGGGAATCGAGTTGATGCCGGAGGAGAGTACATTTAAATTCATAAAAGAAATCCTATGCTTGAAAATAGAAACCGTGTAGCATGATCAACAAAATAAAAAAAAGGAATAACCATCACAAAATCAAAAACAAGTTCAAGCTACAAACCAAGTAAATGATATACAAACCAAGTAAATGATATACGAACTACCAAGATCCCATTTCTCTACTCTCTAGTACTTAGAAGGCCTCTTGTGGTGACTGGTGAGTGACGAATGGTACGCCACTATGATGCACCAATACGGATCTAGCCCCGCCACCATTGGCTTTGTAGGACCTCCTCTGTCCGCGTGTTGGTCTCTCGGTTCGGCTCCCTCCAGTGTCACTGAGGTTGGCTGGATACGGTAAAGGTGAGGAAGGAGATCGTGCAACGCCTCCATCAGCTGGAGAGGGGAAGAAAAAACTGGGCAGCGCCGCAGCGAAGAGAGGGCAACGCTCGGAGGGGGCAAGAGGGAGGGAGAGAGGAGGTCTGAGGAAGAGTATCACACCCGGTGCCGCCATCGCCGACCCGCGAGGCTCGATGTCACCGAAGTACCCACCCTGACCGCGCTGGTTAGGGGTGAAAACGTATCGGGTATGGTCATGTAGTAGGTCATGCTGTATCCTACCCTAATTTATTTTTTTGGTACTGGGTTGGATAAAGGATTTTTATCATGGGTGCCATTATAAAACAATGAGCAATCACAATGGCCATTACAAAAGAGCTATTATTATAGATGCCATTTTGTACTTTGATTAGTTTCACTCATGCCATTTTGGACACTAGACAGCACATACCGGGTGTAACTACGAATGAAAATACGAAAATACGGTAGGGCCCCACATGTCAGCTGAGCAATATACTCCCAATCCCAGCCAGTAACTAAACAGTATAGCTTCGTGTTCGTTGCAGCTGCAGAGGGGAGTCTAGGGTTCTTCGTGTTCTTCCTCGGCGGTGACCTCGTCGCCGGCGGCCAGAGCTCGCAGAGGCAGCGGCGGGAGCTCGTCGCTGCGCCAGCCTCGGCGACGGCGGCTCCTCGGGCGGCCCCGGCCTCGGCGACGACGGCTCCAGCTGCAGAAGGTGGCGGCCTCTCGTGGCGGCGCCGGCCTCGGCGACGGTGGCTTCTCGTGGCGGCGCCGGCCTCGGCGACGGCGGCCTCATGGATGCAGGCGGCGGGAGCGGCGGTATGGGTACAGGTGGAGGCGGCGGCATGCTTGCAAGCGGAGGCGGCATCGGCCCCGGCGACTCCATGTTTGTATTGGAAAACCCGCGCCCTCTGTAAGTCGCACTGCTGTGATCTGTACTCCAATGTGAAAATGGATCAGATTTGCAATGCTGAGAGTTGATGGTCATGGTTTGATCATTGTTGTTTACGATTTTCTCCATTTTCTTTAGGTTTAGTCAAAGGATAGAGTTGAATGTGGAGGGTTATGTCACCAGAGATCACAACGGTAGAACGATTTATACAAAGTCTCGGTCATTCATTTGGGTTGTCACCAACAATGGTGACTTAACTATTTCTAATGCACATGTCGAGTTGGCGAATTACATCTCATGGGGATCCCATCAGAGGCCTACTCTTTGGTTCTTTGAGAAGAACCGTCGAGAAGATGTCATTCTCAACGAAGACAGCCAATTGCCTTATTTCGTTGACATATATTGGGATGAGATGAGGCCAAAATTGACTGTAGGAATGACAGAAATTTCTGGTTCTGTCTCAGTCTCTTTCTGGGTCTGTTGAAGATGGAATGCACAATCCATCTGAGTATGTTGCATTTCATCCTGCTGCTTCCAAAGTAGATGACATCCCTTGTTCATCTGAAGCACCCCCCTGTGTAGATCCATTTGAGAACTTTGAGGAGTATGTGGGGGTGGATGATGAGCACTTTTACATGGGAGCAGAATATGCGAGCAGCCAGCAACACTATCCAGATGAGCACCTTGGAGGTGATCAGATGGATGCTAATGTTGGGTGCAATGAAAATATTGTTCAGGAAGCAGAGGTTGACGATGTAGACCCAAATGAGGTTATTTTGGGCCATGATGCTGAGAACCCTTGCATTAAAAAATACACAAAGTTAAAAAAACATGGATGTGTTTAAAAAGGCAATAAAACATCATGCTATTTTGGAAGGGTTTGAGATTAAGACATATAAATCAGATAGCACACGTTTCATTGGTTATTGCCAGTTTGAGGGTTGTAATTGGAGAGTGCATGCATCTAGGCTCCAAGATGGGGTGACCATCATGGTATGGCCCCTTCTTCTTTTTTTTTTTATCTTTTCCTTGCAGTTGTTTATCTGAAGCCTAATATGTCTTTTTTACTTGCAATATTGCCTTGCAGATAAAAACTCTTAATGCAGTGCACAAGTGCCCTACTACCAAATTCTTGGAGGAAAGATGATTAGTCAATACTGGATTGTAGATAGGCTAAAGTCCTGGTTGCAGTTAGATCCTTCCAGAACGTAGAAGCCCTGGATCAATTGTAGAGATAGACTTGAAGATAATTGGTGAGAAAAAATTGTTCAATAGATTGTTTGTAGCAATGAAACCTTACATTGATGGGTTCTTAAGTGGCTGTAGACCATATTTGGCTGTAGACTCAACCTTCTTAACTGGAAAATATAAGGGCTAATTAGTTGCAGCTACAGGGGTAGATGGACATAGTTGGTTGTTCTATGTTGCATATGGTGTATTTGACTCAGAAACAGAGGCAAACTGGACATGGTTCTTTACTCAGTTGCATAAGGCAGTAGGATCTCCACATTGCATGGTTATAAGTAGTGATGTTTGTAAAGGTTTGGCTAATGCTGTTAGAAAAGTGTATCCTCTAGCTGAACATAGAGAGTGCATGAGACACTTGTATCAGAATTTCATGAAGAAATTTCATGGTTCCGTCTTCACAGACAACCTTTATCCAGCTGCTAGGGTTTACACTGAGTCAAAGTTCAAATGGCATATGGAGCAAATATTTCAGCACTCACCCGAGGCATATGAGTTTTTGCAAAAGCATCATAGTGGTCTGTGGTATAGATGTGGTTTCTCTGAACATAGTAAGGTAGATTATCTTACTAACAACATATCTGAAAGTTTTATTCATCAGATAAAGAATCTAAAAAGTTTGCATTTGCATGAGTTGGCTGACAGAACTAGGCTTCTCATAATGGACAAGTTCAATATGAAAAGGTTGATTGGGCTGAAATTGAATGCACCGTGTTTTATTTAATTACTTCCAATGTTGTGATTTTTTTTGTTCATGCAGGGCTGCCGAAAAAGAGAATGAAGAGCCACATGAAGAAGCACCACCAAAGAGGAAACCTGGTAGGCCAAAGAAGCAAGCTGACGCAACCACAGAGGGAGGGCAAGCTAAACCAAAAAGAAAGCCTGGTAGGCCTAGAAAGGAAGCTGAAGCTGTCAATGCCTCTGCAACCTCACCCACCCAGACAAGCACTCAGCATGCTTTAGCTTCAACAAGCACTCAGCATGTTTTAGCTTCAGCAAGCTCTCCAGCAAGCACTCAGCATGTTGCATCACCATGCTCTCCAGCCACACCTAGGGGAAGGACAATCAAGAAACTTGCTGGAAGGAAGAGAGCATCACCACCAACTGAAAGAGCTACACCACCAGCAAAAGTGATGAGAAGGCTTTGATGTGCTTGCCAATTGTTGCCATGTCATCTTTTGTAATATCCTAATGGAGTGAACTTGCTAGATATTGATGGGAGTGAACCTGATGGCATATGTCTTATATATGTCATCTTTTGTATATATTATGGTGGCAATCTAATGTAGTGAACCTGCCACTACTATATGTCTTATGTATTATGGTTGCAATGCAAGCTAATGAAGTGAACTTGATGATATATGCCTTTTGTCTTATGTATCAAAATATATTGCTCTGAAATATCTTGATTCAGCTAGTCTGAAATTTTTAGTTTATTTGATTATTATCATCTTCTTATTTGCTGAAAAGCTGAACTTTGAGAATGCCAAATGATTACTGACTTGCAAAGTCTCTTCAGCTTGACAGTTGTTTAAATGTACAGTTGTCTTGGTACTCAGGTTGTAATTTGACATGGGAGTACTAAGCAGGTTGGAGTACATCAGCACTATCAGGTTGGAGTAGCTAGCACTGATCTAGTAAACTGATGCCATTCTCTATTTAAAAGAAAAATGACTGAGCAATGTTCAACAGAAAACATTGGGCATTGGAGTATCAAATAGACTTAATCCTTTGTCATTCTTTTTTCCTTTTGGCTTGTTTTTGTCAAATTCTTTTGACAGTTCAAAGCTTTAGGTTCAGGTTCAAACAATTTTCAGAACCCTGCTTGCTAGGAAAATTCTAATTTCACATTATGTTGAACTGCTTCAGCTCATACCACTCCAGTGAAGTTACATTCCAGTGAAGTGACATCTTCAGACTACAACTCCAATGAAGTTACATTCCTGAACATTGCTTTTGACAAAACTGCAGGAAAGCCTTTTGTAATTCCTCTATAATTAGATATGAGAGTGACAGTGTTGGCTCAGTACATAATTTTGGAAACAAGTTCAGTTAAAAATTTGTCGAATTTGTACCCAATATGGATGGTCTTTGGATTTAAATGTGGGAATACTTTCTTAGAAGCCAAGGAGCAAATGCTCTAAAATTACAAGTAGATTTAAAAGATCTGAAATTACAAGCCCTGAGTATAAAGAAGCAGATTTGCTACTTGCTAGCCTAGTCTACAATTACAAAGCCTTGAAATTACAATATGAAATTGCAAGCTCTGAGATTACAATCTGAATATGAGTTGCTCATCTCTGCAATTATAAAGAGATTACAATCTGAATATGAAATTGGATGAAAGAAACAAAAGGAACATGACCACAATTACATCAAGCAATATCATCAACCAAGCAGCAAGCCAGCAAAACAATAGCCGATGTCGCCGCTGTGGCCCGTGAGCTGAGGTCGCCGCCGGTGTTGAGGCTGCCGCCGCGAGCTCCAGTCACCTCTGCCGATGAGGCCCGACGAGCCCCCGCCGCCTCCGCCGTGAGCTCCCGCCGCCCAGCCGCCGCGAGCTCCCGCCGCCCAGCCGCCGCCGCCGTGAGCTCCCGCGAGAGGCCGGCGCCGCGACCCCCGCCGTGCCCCGTGAGCCGAGGTCGCCGCCGGCGAGCTCCGGCCGCCGCCGGGGACGAGGCACGAAGAACCCTAGAATGCAGCCGAGTGGACTCGGGCTGGACTGGGAGGATTCCTGAACCGGTGCGTGTCCGTTGAGGAGTATATGTCTCAGCTGACATGTGGGGCCCTGCCATATTTTCGTATTTTCATTCGTATTTACACCCGGTATGTGCTGTCTAGTGTCCAAAATGGCATGAGTGAAACTAATCAAAGTACAAAATGGCATCTATAATAATAGCTCTTTTGTAATGGCCATTGTGATTGCTCTTTGTTTTATAATGGCACCCATGATAAAAATCGGATAAATGTAGCTCAAAATTGAGTTGGATACGGGTATTTACGGTCGGGTAGAAAACGGGTATTGAATATTATACGGACAGGTAGAAAATAGAAATCGGTCCCTTATAGATATTGTAAGCCCCCTTGTCTTGAGTATCCTCATTCCAATGTAAAACATGGAAGAATCATGACTAGATTGGTAGTTCCCGAAACCATTTGTCTTTCTAGAGAAACCAACACCCTCACAAGCAGAAGTTTGTTCAGATAAACAGCAGAGTGCTGGTTAAAATGTACTCATGCAGTGTAGCAAATGCTTGTGTAAGGTTAATAAACACATGAACAGGATATAATGCATTCCGCCCTGTTACTCTATGTCAATATTGAGGATTTTGCTGCCATGAGTCATAATCTTGGCAGCCACCTGCACTATAGCCACGCCATTGCCCATAGACAGAGTAGCCCATGTAAAACGATGAAGCGTATTACCTCTGTAGAGGCCGCGCTACACGTTAATATAGCCATGAACATCCCACGACAAGGCAATTACAGATAGACACCGGCCAAATATAGATAGGATTTTCGGTTGCTATCTATACACGATTGTTTCTATACATGATTGTTACTATATCTGAAGATCCTATCTTCAGCTGGTATAGCATTTACACCAGGGATGATTCTATTCTATCTCCTTTTGACACCCATTGCCCATAATCTGTTTCTGTTGATCGCAATGCATTAACTTGTAATTAAAAAATGCATGAAAGCTTAGGCAAAGATAGGACCCAGTAAAAAAATGTGGAACCATTTTATCTTGCTAAAAGATATGTTTGTGACATCTAGATGAAAATATCGATTATAATCATGTGTGAGGCAGAAGTTAACCATCAAATTAGATTAATACAAGCAGGGACAGAAGATAGGGAAGGTTAGCCCGGGGCCATGGCAACCCTGCACAACACTTTCTAGTTTCTACCATTCCACCCTCGACTATAAGCTTTTCAGGACAAGCATGCATTATTTGTTTCTCATTGCACTTGCAGTGCCATCTAAACTGATAACAATCTAAACTGACAGCCAAGGAGACAAGTACATGCGCTCGGCGATTGGAGGCGGCGGAGGTGAAGGCAGAGCGGCGGCGGACGGCGTGGTGAGAAGGCGGCGCGCGGCGGAGGGGCGGCGCCGGGCTCGGCTCGGCGAAGGGGCAGCGCGCGGCGGATGGGCGGCGCCGGGCTCGGTGGAAGGGGTGGCGGCGGCTAGGGTTGCCAGGTCGGACACGGGATAACGGGAGTGGTGGCTGAGCGGAGTGTGCTGCTGGAGTGCTGGGTACATATTTGTTACCGATTGTGGGCCTTGTAGCATCGTGGGCTTGTGGCATTAGGGACTTGTTTGTTTCAGATTAAATTAAATTAAATTAATTTTTTTATAAGCCAAACGATGTAATATTTTATAGTCATTTTCGTGGGATTTAAAATAGGGAGCGGCTGCACCGCAGTCGCTTGCGTTTGGGCCCGCGCGCAAGCGATTTTTCTAGGCGTTGGATCTTGATCCAACGGCCAACACGCTTGACCCATCTGCCCATTTATTTCGCACGTGACCGAGCCAGCGTTTTTAATTTTTATTATCTATTCAGGTATCCATAGATACCCATGGGTGTGAAAATAAACCCAAACCCGAACTCGAATTATGAAACCGATGGATCTATAATAAAATCTATACCCTACCCATTGGGTCGGATACCCATGGGTATCCGAACCTATGGGTAAAATTACAATCCCTAGCGAGGATTAGCGAGTCGTATCCTTTGCCGTTGGTTCTTAAAATGCACGGCGTGCCTTCTGTTCTGGACGAGCAGTAACTCCCTCATAGGCCATACAAGGCACATGAAGGTCCACGAACTATGCACTTGCACCTAGCTCAATAGCAAGTGCTAAGATCATGAATCCTTATGATCTTTTTTTTCTCTATTTTCTCCACTAAAAATGCCTAATATTTTTTGTTTTCAGTCAATGGACATGTCGTTTTTTTATTAAGATGTCCCCTAACCATGATACTAGGTGGCTATATTAGATTAGGCAGAGGAGAACATCGGACATGGGGCCAACGAGGCCTGGCCAGCCCGGTCCAACGCCCGGCCCATTCGTTTGTCTGGTCGGCCGAGCCTAGACCCGACGAAAATACAAATTAAGGACGTGTTTTTGTTTCAGCTTAAAGTTGAGTTGAGTTTTTCTATATCAAATTTTGTTATTTTTATATAACCGATATGTTATAGTAATTTGTATGGGCGCGACTACGGACAGGACGTCCGTTCGTCCTTCGCGAGATCGGACGCCCCTGGCCCAACTCCGGCCCAAAAAATCCCGCGCCATCGACCAGCCAAATCGCGGAACAAAAATTCACGCGCGTTGTTCCAGGGGTCCGATTGTTGTTCCCGCGGCCACCCGAACCACTCCTCCTGGGCTCGGCACCCGCGCCTCCGCTGCGCGCCCGTGTCCTCTCCCACGCCTATCCCGGCCGCCCCGGGCAAGGGGGTCCTCCATCGGCGAAGCCGAGGAGGACTCGGAGGGCGAGGGCGGGCTCGTGGGGGAGGACTCGGCGGCGTTCCGCCTGTGCGCTCCGACAGCCACGAGGTGCGCCTGCAAGATTTGATTCCCCACGTTGACCGCATCGTCCGAGTTGTTTTCAGGGGTCCGATTGTTGTTCCAGTGGAGAAAATCCATATAAAACAGGCGCTCCCCATCCTCAAATCCGTGTCCCAGGCGTTCGTCGCCGGCCGCCGACGACCAACAGGAACCGCCGCCGCCCTCTCACCGAATCCCCATGCGTCCTCGTGTTGTTCCAAGATCAGGAAATACAAGGTGTGTGCAAAAACCTAGCCCTCCAAAAGCTCTGATTTGTGGCACCACAAGTCCCTGATTTGTTCCCCTAACCCTCACACTCTTGGGATTTGATCACTCTACCCTCCCAGATGACTCATGTGCGCAGAACCCTGGAGGTGGTATTGTTCCAGCCACGGGCAAGTGAAAGAGGATCCTAAGTCCTAGAGGGGGGGTGAATAGGCAATTTTAATTTACTTTTCGATTATTCTCAATTAAGCATCATATTAAGAGTGACCCAATCCTAGTTGCAATTATCAAGTAAGCGGAAGCAATAAACAATTACAAGGCAACTAAGACAAGGCATTCAATTTAACACAAGCGATGCAAGGAAAGTAAGTGCGGGAATTTAAAAGGGAGAGTGACACGGTATTTGTTTGACCGAAGTTCAGAGCCGCAACTCCTACTCTCCGTTGAGGCTACCCCTTGCGCACAAGGACCGGCTCGCTCTCGAGCCTAACGCCTCACTTACTCCCGGTAGTCGTTCCGCCACTCCGGCGAGGTGGACTCCGTCACCCGTACACCGACTCGGGAGTAGCCACACGCCAAGGCCTACTTTCAAACCCACGCCTCCACGAAGGATGTCGTCTTCAAAAGTAACAAGCCCGAAACGCCCCGATCATGCCGGATCGAGGTACTTCCATGAAGCTCGGTGTTGGGGTTTAATGATTTGTGGCTTTGGATGATTTGTGGGTGGAGGAATGGCTCTAGATCACCTAATTGAAGAACTATGAATGTGGTAGGTGAAGTGGAGCAGCAAACCTCAACAGGGGGCGGGCGCGGGAGGCCAGGCCACGGCGGCGGCGGCGAGGGCGACGTCTTCGGCAGTCAGCGCTCCGGTGGCGGGCGCGTGGGTGCCCACGACAGAGGCGACCGCGGTGGAAGATCCGGACGTCGCGACGGTGCCGTCGATGCTCCCCAATCCAGATACACCGTTGTTGGGAAAGAGGGTGGTTGGGGTGCTTGTGCCGAGGAGAACGAGGCCGGTGGCGAGGAGCGCGGCCTGCACCTCGTCGGGAAGAGAGTGGACGGCGGCGATGATTTGGTCGGCGGCAACGGCGTCCGCAAGCTGAACAGCGGTCGGCTGGGCATGGGAAATTGACGCCATTGAGTCAGCGACTGTGGAGAGAGGAACCACTTGAGAGGGGTCCGTGGACGGAGGAATCACAGGTGTCGCCGTGGCAGTTTATGTGGAGGGAGGATCAGCCATGGCGACGTCGTGAAAGAGATGACGGCGCCGACGGCTAAGGGGGGTTAGGATTTCGAATTAGGCTCTGATACCATGTAGGCAGAATAGGTGATTGTGTATTACCATCGGAAGAGTATATATAGTACAAAGGAAAAGGTCTACTTCACTCCCTCACCTATAGTGGTGTGACTCTAGCCCCCATATGCAAAACCGTCTAAGTGGACCTCTGTAGTACGTATAGTGGTGCAGATTACCCCCACAAGCGGTTTTTAGGACGGTTTTGCCACCGTGGCAGCCCGCCTGGATTGGTTTTATGTCATGGGACCCACATTTTGGTATTTTCTTTTATAAAAATTGCTTTTTTCATGGCCCCACATGTCGGTCCCACACGCAGAGAGTGAATGAGAGACGATGGAGGAAGGAGGTGATGGGCGGCGTGCCGGAGCGTCGGCGAAAGCGGTGCCGAGGAGGTGGCACCGGCCGTTGGTGTGTTGCGTCGTGGTGTGGCATGCCGACCTTGGGGCGCCGGCCATGGTAGTGCGGCGGCGCGCTGGCCAGGGGCTGCTATCAACGGAGAGCCGACCAGGGGCGGCGTCGGCCGAGGGCGACGCTTGTGGCAGCGGCAGCACCGACGGTAGGTGGCGAGGCCGGTCAACGTGGGGCGGAGGACGGCCATGTCGTGGACGGCGCGGACGTGTTGCGGCGGTGCAGATCTGCGGCCAGCGGGGAGGTTGAGGGAACCATGCGGCGTAGGCTAGTGCAGAGGCAGCCGAGTGGCATGCTCCAGCATAGAGGAGGCTAGGCGGTGACAAGTCAGGGCGTCGGTGGTGAACCTAACGATGGCCTCGAGTCGCACAAGAAAGAGAGGATGGAGGAGGAAGAAGACACGGGAGAAAGAAGATGATGAATCAGGGACCATTTGCACCGTAACCCCACATCCGAGGCGCTGAACTTCATCGCGGCCCTGTTAGACGCGCGGGAGAGCGGCGCCTGCGGCCGGGAGTTCGCGGGGAGGCCGAGGACGGTGCGGGGATCGACGAAGGCGGCGCAAGGAAGGGGACGAAGGCAGGGGAGGCGATGGGAGGAGGAGGCACGGCGTGGGGAGGAGGCGAGGGGGCCGACGGCGGCGCGGAGGAGGGCGGCGGCGGCGGCGCGGGGAGGCCGAGGGCCGGCTGGGGACGGGGACGGCGGCTGGGGAGGCATTGGGAGGAGGCGGCACGAAGTGGGGACGAGACGGGGAGGCCGAGGGTGGCGAGAGGAGGAGGACGAAGTGTAGGCAGCGCGGGGAGGACGAGGGTGGCGCGAACATGGGGACGGCAGTATGAGAAGCGCGGGTAGGAGGCAGTGCGGTGGTGGGAGGAGGCGGGGAGGCCGACGGGGAGGAGGCGGAGGGGAACCGAGTTATAAAGAGGAGAGAGGATGAGATGGAGGAGAGAGAGGATATGTTTATTTATTTAATTTCATTATTTTCTAACTGAAATGCCACCTCACCTACCACATGGACAAAACCGCTCAAAAAACCACCGCAGGGGGTTATCTGTACCTTTTCCACGGTTTCGCAGGATAGGATACCTGGTTTCATAGTTAAGGGGGGTATGTAGACGAAGGGCTATAGTTCAGGGTGTAGTATATACTTTTTCCTAAAATTAATACTATACATTGAATATTAAATTTTTAAATTTAAATTCTAATCTTATGTTAGAGTCAAAAGATTTCAAATGTTGCAAATGTATTTTTTTAAAATTATTTCTAATGTTTTCATTTTAAATTTTTCTGAACTTTTGCAGGTGATGTGGATGCCACCTCGCTGAAAAACCGAGTGTGTGGTTGCCATCTCAACCTTAATACTTCACGCTCAACTAACGACCACCTCATCATTTAATATCTATCTAACGAATGAGGAGCCGTGGTGCAAAAGTAATTTCAAAGTTGTGGGGGATAAGTGAGACATCGGTCCAACTTTAAGGGGCAACAAGTTAAATTTGATTCTCTAGTATATGAGATCAGAATGTACGATAAGGATCTTAGTGAAATGGTTTTGGTCAAAATATTTATTCTGGGTTGAAAGATGAGTTGAGAGTTGCAGTAGTTTAGATGGCCATGTTTGTTCTACAAGCAACAACTACTTCTTTAATGCAAGAACAAATTATGGACAGAAGCAAGAAAGTCACTATGAAAATTTCTCAGTCCAAAACTATTCTTAGTACAACTCAAAAGAAAGACGCTCTTGTTAAGGCAGCTACTGAAGGCAATGTGGAAAAAGGTGATTTATGGAAGGCAAAACAACTTAAGGAGTATAGAAAGGAAACTGGGTTATGCTTTAGGTGTGGAGAAACATAAAGCCCTCAATATCAATGTAAGCTGAGTCAAGGAGTTCAAGTCAAAGCCATGCAAACAACTAAAAATCTGTCGGAGGTCCTTGATGCAATAATTCTTAAAGAAGTAAAGGAAGAAGATATGCACATATATCTGAATGCTATTTCAGGTACATCAGCAATGAATACTCTCAGGTTGAGGGCATTGATCGGAAACAAAACCATGATAATTTTGGAGGACTACACTGCACAAATAGATCTAGTGACAATCAAATAGAAGTGTAATAGGATGTTAGTCATGGTGGGTTCAAGGTTGTACTTTTACTCATGAGATGAGAATCTTAGTCATTGGTAAGAAAAATGGTTAAAATTCCGACATCATAGAAGGAATTTAAACTCTAGGGTATGACAACTATGGAGCAATCAAAAACTACTGAAATATCTTCTGCTACTTTTAGAAAGTGCTGTTAGATTCTACTTAGGAGCATCAACAAGCAAAACAACCAAACACATACCTGTTGAACTTCAAGACTTGTTACAAGAGTTTAAGGATATTTTCCAGGAACAACAGGATCTACCACCTCATAGGGACTATGATCATGTTATTGCGCTCTTTCCTAATGCTATCAAGTGGGAACCCACCTTTTTGACCACTCACTCCATTTAGTTTGTACATCTTTGCAAAAATGGAAACACATACATTTTTTACAATAGCATTGAAATAATAGTATTGGAACAGTGTGAAAAGAGCATGATGATACCTCTGAAAAATTGTTTGGAACACCGGGCCTTCAATATTACTAGCACCCTGGTTTCATCCTCTCAATTTGGTCCTTCTCTTTGTCAACTAAGAAGTTATCTTCATGAAATACCAACATGATCGCATGATTGTTAGCAGCAAGCTCTTCAAAATTTTGAATCTTGCATAAATGTGTATATTGCTGCAAATCTAGCATATTATTCTCCGAATCAGATTTAGTAATTGATTTGATGAAAAGCTTTGACATCTGCCCTTAAGCCCGTATACGTTCCTAGTCCAAGTCTTCCAGTGGTGTTGTTTCTTAATTTTGCCCGATTCTTCTGATTGTATCATCAAATATTGATATGTAGCGAGTGCCTTCTCCAAACATTATCATCACAGGTGAATGAGCTCTGAGAAAGCGAGGGTGATCTTTTTGTGTTCGACATCCTCAAATCTCAAAGACCCATAGAACATAATGTTGAGAATTGCAATGCATACTTAGAAATTTCTGGAAGAATGTAGAAGTTATATGGAGAAGATATTTACCTTGAACCAACGTAAACTATCTAGATTATGCTTCATGGTTAAGTAATATAATATTTATAGTAAGGTAGAAGAATCTAGAGTTATGTATTCAAGATGTGGTAAAGAAATATCTAGAATAGATATTATGTGGAAGTGTGTAAAAGTTGGATATTTAAATAGAAGAGTAGATAATTAGGGAGAAGAGGAAACAATCTAGATTTAAGTGTAGCCCTCCATGTAACAGGAGTGATCCACTCCGTGTGCCTCATGATAGTGTAGAGAGTGCTAGAAGTATGAGGTAAAACTAGTACAATGCCCGTGCTTTGCAATGGAACTATAAAGAGAGATCCCAATCATATCTCAAAGCCCAGAGCAATATTTGATGGGTTGCAATCCAAACACACTCTTAAGCAGCAGATGAGTTCTAAAAGATGAGTGAAAAATTATATATATTATATATAGAGTGCAAATGCAAAATTGTATTTGTCATTTCATCAAACAAAAATGTAGCTAAAGAAAAGCGCCAATGTGTAAAGTTTGTCCCCATTGGTAGATTTTGAATAATCAAATAACCAACAAAAGCAGATCGTACATCAATTGAAAAATAGGAGTAGCAAAGAGTTCAGCAAAGAGTAGCATTCTGTCCATAAAAAAATATGAAATCTTATAACATTCATCAATGGCACGAGGACTGCCTTAGTCATAATTCAAAAGATAACATTGACGAAAATCAAGCCTTGATGACATCATATAAAGGGTACATTGTCATAGTCCAAAAGACAATTGTTTGTACAATACATAGATTAGAAGATCTATACTAGAAACCCCATACACTGTGTATCACAAAATATCCATGATTCATAGTGATAGCACTGGCGACAAAAGGTAATCTTAGGCAAAAGGAAACATCTCTAGGTATGCATCATTCTTGTTCTTCTCTCTTGTTAGTCCAAACCATCAGTTGAGCTCATTATTTATGCTACACAAACAACGACAATTAAACACAATATTAAAATTATATTACAAAAGAAATACTATTACCACCAATATTTTATTTACCTTGACCTCAATTCACGAACGGCTGCAATTAATATCCGGATCGAAGTGAATCCTACTAAAAGCCGTAGTATGAAGGCCAAAGTCTGAAAAATGAGGAGACATCACACATTGCACAATATAATATCGTTAATTAGCACACATTAATCTATATAAACTTACCAACAGTACGATGTGCTCTTAGCATCGTAGCGACTAATATGACTCGCTCATCCGCGCATGTTGTCCATTTTATTAAGTGGTCGGTAAGTTGTTTATCCTTAACGACTAAACATACATGATGAAAGCTACAAAAAAAACAAACATTTGTTGATTAAAAACTATTGGGATAGCATTGTGGTAACTAAATCATTATACACTCGGGATAGCATTGTGCATACCTACCGTCCATCACGAGGACATTGCGATATGGAGTGGAGATATTGTATTGCACAGAGCTTACAAAGATGACCATTCCAACAATATCTAGCTCACAAAATAGATAATGTATTAAAAAACTGAAACACTCACCAATATAAACGTCATTATCCATTTTGAATTCAAAAACCCGATTTAGTGGCATGCATGAAGGAAAGAGTGGGATTGACCTCTCGGGCATATTTGGTATCTCATGAACATTAGTGGCATCCGTGAAATGGCACACAAATTTTCTGTTAGCAAATATACGATGCATTTCTCTCTCACAATATTCAACGAACATCTTCTGCACATAATATGTGCGACCCTCTCGAAGGAGGCAATCAAAACGATGCACATCAGCATCCAAAATAGTAGCAGCCATCTTACCCTATTATATAAAATTTAAAAGAGTTCATTTCAGATAAAGCAATACAAAGAGATATATATAGCAATTCATTTATTGTAAGGATGCACATATAGGGATAAAAACAATACTTCCTCAATGATGACATCATGCTAAGCACGGGCAAATGACAAACACAAGATAAGTAAAAGGGCAAAACCATAAATCTATGGACTAAAAGGCACAAAAATGGATTGAATGTGTTCAGCTTTCCTAAATTGTAGTAGGTTTTCAAACGAACAGTACCTTGATTCCAAATCAAACTTGAATCCCAAAAGCACACAAGTGGTATGCTGCTGAAGTAATGACAGCCAACGTTAACGGCCACACCTTAATTAATCAATCAAAGAAAATTTCAGCAGCAGTGAATAGGCAGCAGTATTACTTCATGATAGAAACCACTTCTGATACACCATTCAGAAATAACAAGCCGTCAATAGTCCAATCAATCAGAAATTTCGAGTTCTGATGAAGCAAACCTAATCAAATCAAACCTACTTCATGGGGGGAATGAAGCAATAAACCACATGGACTCTACAATAGACCGAGGGGCAATGTTTTTGAAGCAAGCTTACCTCAACAGGCAAAACAAACCATGGAGGAGCACACCGAATAGCTGCTCTATATATAGTGATGCTGAAAAATGATTCTGATGCCACCCGACAAAGCCTGCATGGGGAAGAGAAAGATCCCTCTGCATATTGCTGACGATTTTATTGCTTCCTGGTGTACTTCGGTCGATGGGTAGGGTTCTGGCCTAAATGATGTAGAGCTAATCGAATCAGGGGGCAGTGATCTGGCTGAACTTAGGGATGGAGGAGAAGATCTGAATGGGAGTGGACCTGCTACCACGGATTGGGGAGAGGGAGGAGGAAGATCTGAGAAATCCTGCGAAAGCATTTGGGGACTTGATACCATGGATTGGGGGGGGAGAGAAGATGAAGATACGCTCTGTTGGTGATTTGTGAGCGGCCCACCCCAAGATGGGCCTTGGGCCGGATCCGTACCGGCCTGCCACGCGTACAGAAAGTCTGAAAGGCCACCCTTGGCAGTACCAAAAGGAACGTCTAGCCCGCCGGGGTCCACCCCGGGCTTGACCAAGTCAACCGCGCCTCCCTATGCCCTAACCAAGGGCGTTGCGTACCTCCCGAGCTATCCTTAGCTCGGAGGAGGGCCCCGCGGACAGTTCGTCTGTCCGCGGGTAGGTGGCGATAGCTGTCGTGCCCCACCATGCTTTCCTCGGCCTTGAACGAGAAGAACCCGGGGAATCCATAGCCCGGGGAGAGGCGCACGGGCAGCTTGCCTTGTTGTTTGCCCCTTGGGCAGATGGCAACAGCTGCTGCGCTACGCGACGCCCCCAACGGGTGGCGCGAAGCTTGCTCCGACCAGTCAATGCTATATTGGAGATAAAGGGAAAGTGCTTTCTCCCTGTGTAGGCTGCTCCCCCGTGTAAGCACACTAAGACGAACACGTGTTCAGTACTAACCAGATCAGCTTCTCTTTGCAGCCACAGACAGGACGGAGCCCAAAATGAGACAAGGGCGCCGTCACTAAAGATGGACAAAGCAGAGATAGGCGCGGGGCCCGCCGTATCAACTCCGGGCAGCCCGCCGTGCCTATAAAAGAAGAAGCCTGCCCAATGTAGCGGGGGCCTAGGATCCGATCCCCTTCCGAATCTGAAGCTTCCTTAGCAGTAGCCGTAACATAGTAGATTCTAGCCACCTAAGTGTCCGAAACTCCCATGTAAGCTCGGTCTCGGCGCCTTCAAGCCCGGTCTCGACGCCCTTGTACTGTTTTCCACCAGATAATCAACGAGTGCTGGAGTAGAGCTATTACCCGGCAGTGGGGGCTCGAACCAGGGTAAAATCACTTGTCTCCACGGTTTGTATTTCCTTCACTTCCTCCTCACCCCCTCTCTCTCTCTCTCTCACCGTACGACAGATCTGTACCCGGATCCTAGATCGCACCAGGCGTGGTCCGAGAAGACCGCGCGGCCAGAGCCCCCGCGAGCTCGGCCGCCGCCCCGAGCTGCTGAGAAGGGTTGTCGTTGGGCCTCACTCTAAATACAATTCGTCCGTCGGTCCATGGACCCGCTGCCCTCTGTGGCACGTTTCCCAGACACCGACACGCTCTGTCGGATTCGTGGATTCGCGGAGGAAGCTACGCGCAGAGAGAGAGAGAGATGAACTGTATAAGTGCCTGCACTGCACAACTTTGTTGCTGCCACTGCAATTAGCTGTTGTTGAGTATTATAATACGGCTATACGGAGTACAATACGTTTGATGGCCCAATCTCTACTCCTAAAAAGCAGCTTGTGATGATTCGTGGAGGAAGCTATGCAAGGTGTAGTGCACGGATGGAGGCGAGTGAAGACTACCTAGAGGTCTGGAGGGGTCAGGTATCGCCTCGACCCGACCCGGTATGGATGCGCCGGGTCCCCGACCTGCCCTGACTCGAGAAGAGGAGAGGAGAGAGAGGAGGATCTCGCCGTGCAACTGTGGGGGAGGGAGCAGTCGCCACCGTCGCTGTGGGGAGGAAGCCGCCGTCGTCCATCCGGGGAGGACGGAGGAAGCCGCTGTCGTCCTCGATTCGACGCAGCGTCACCATAGGGGAAGAACCCGCCTCCGCCGCCGCCACGGGGTTGGGAGGAGGATGGCGGGGCCAGGCCGCGGCCGTCGTGGGGTGGTTGGAGGCCGGACCGCCGGGGAGGTGAAGGGAGGCGATGGAGGGCTGGAAGCCGGAGCACGGAGGGAAGACTCACGGCATTAGCCAGATTAATTAGCGTCCTGTTTGAATGGAGAAGGTTTAAGTGGGATTTGATTGAACTGAATCCCAACCGAATTCCCCTTGTCCAGAACAAAAAAAGGATGCAGGTGTACAATGGTTTAGTGTTAATAGTATATTGACCGTACTTTGCTGCATAGCGATTCGGTTTATTCGCACGAAAAAAGAAAATTTAGCCTAGGGATATTTTAAAGCAATATTTGCTATGTGCCATTCTTTGCTACAGTCTTCAGTATTTGGCATCATATTAGTGAACTGAATAGACCTCTTCAATCGCATATTGCCATAGATACCCGTTTCACATACAAGCACCAAGATAGAAGGTAAATAGATTAATAAGTAGTAAGTAATAGTCTTATGGATGAACTTTGCGTGTAGGCATACCAAACGCCAAAATTATTTTTTCATGTAATGACATGTTTTCCAGGTCATTCATCTAGGGACCAGTACATTCAATGATCTCATAGGAAACAACAAAGGTACATAATCCCGATACATCGGCTAAGATGTAAGCACTTCCGTATACACAATGTTCCTTGTGAATGTGCCACGCCTATTCTTTGAGCTCTGTCGCTTTGACCTGTCGTCGTTGGGTTTAGCAAGTATCGTAATATAATATTACTTCTTGATGTAGCTCTAGACAACGCAACATAGAGTTGACCATGAGAGAATACTGGGTCCGGTAGATAGACACCAACTTTTGGGATGGTCTGTCCTTGGGCCTTATTTATCGTCATAGCGAAGCTGAGCCTAATCGGGAACTGCTTCCTCTTGAAATGAAATGGGAACATCTCGTCGTCGGAGGGGCAGAGTGGTATTCGAGGAAGGAACACCCTATTACCAGCATGTTGTCCAAGCACGATTTGCGCGTCGATGGCATTCCTTTGAAAGCCCCGAACCACCAGCCTTGTTTCGTTGCACAATCCATTCGATGGGTCGATGTTCCGAAGGAGAATCACCGGGCAATTGATCTTCAGCTTTAGCACGTGAGGAGGGAGCCCGTTGGGGGTGAGCGTGTTCAAGAACTCGGGGGGATAGTAGCCATGTGGATCATCCTCCGCTCGATCGAAGCTATGATAAATCATCTCCTCACCGCAGAACCGGTCAATCATCTTGATGTTTATCCTGTCGACGCA